>PNEQ01039746.1:0-27954 GCA_003012365.1 Medauroidea extradentata | reverse complement strand
TTTTTCGAAATTCGATTTCTCAATACTGTGCAGGGGTGATATGTGTTTTTTTTAGTGAATGATCGATTTTGATTCGACTGAACGGGCTAGCGATGTGATTTACACTTCAGTTGGATACTTATACAAATGTCTAAGATTTAAATTTAAAATATTTCGAAATTCGACACCCAAAAGGGTGAAAAAGCACAAAATTTGTTTTTCATCAACCCACGATATCTATCTAAAAAGTAGCGATATTGAGGTGTTGTTCGCGTCAGAGTGATGCTTATGTAAATATTAAAAAAATATGTATGTAATTTTTTTCTTTATAAGAAACGTAATTATTAAGAATAAAACTTAGTTTGTCAATAATCAAGGTAGACGATCCGAAAAGCAGGAACAAGCAGCGAGAAACAACTTATACTGGAGTTTCCCTACAGTAACCTATCGAGACGTGGTGTTGTACAACCTCTATGAGCCTAGGACACAGATATTTTATTTTTCTTTCAATAAATTTTATTTTCATGAATTATTTCGACGTTACGTGACGCAGTTGTTTGTCACTCAGGTCTAAATTCCGGGAGGTTCTGGGCTCGAATTCCGTTAAAAACTGCGTGCAAACGTTCAATTCTGACACACAAAAACTACAAAGGAGATCGAATTAGTAAAATTTACATGTAGTCTTTAAAAGGGGTAAAATTGCATTTCGCTTTCCGCTTAGGTTCCTCTACAATATCAGCTGACATATCGTCGGTATACTGCCATAAGTGATTAAGTCATAAATGCTATTTCGTTTAAAAATAGTATTAAATTGTAGATATTAACAAAAATGTGGTATGTCACTATACTGTGACACAAAAGTACGAAAAGACGAATAGACTTTAAACTTGGGCAGTTGTTCGTGAACAACATATACATATTCCTACCATTTTTATAATTTTATCTAATTTTGACTTTGTCACTTTTGGCAGTAAACCGACGATATATCATCTCACTAATCTCAGGTTTGGGGCACCATATACGTTTCCGCGAAACCTTTACCCACTGAAACTTTGTAATGTCAATAAAGTTAACGTGAATATTTTGAAATTATATAATTGTGGGCACCGTCACCAATGGTTGTGCACAGGGTAAACAGATGTTTCTCATTCGATTAACCTCTAATCTTAGGTGTCTGTAGTTACCCCACGACGTCAAATAGGCAGGTCTATAAATAAGGCCCAGGCGAAGTGGCTGTTAGTGGCAGGGACAAACTTAAGACTGCTTTTCGCGTGGACAGCTATAGCTACTTATCCTGCTGCAGAGTTAGTTCAACTAGCCGCTTGGACATTCTAACACTTGATGACTGAAGTACCAATCTTGTGTACAAAGAGGTTTTTCAATTAAAGTAAATAACGAATAATACTCGCGAGCAAAGCCGCGGGGGACTGCTAGTATAACATATATCTTGAGAAACAACATCGTTAAAAAGGCGATTTTAACCACGTTCGAGGGCTTTAAAATAATTCATCTAACGTTAGTAGTGTCTTGAAAGTCACATTCGCAAGTAGTCTGAAGTGTGTTTTGTTTTCGTAGGTAAGCATTGAGGATTCACATTTACTGGTCTCTGAGAGATAATGTAACTCCGAACACGCTTGCTCGCAGTTCGAGCGCCAAACGTATTTTCTTTTATTTTTATATTTGGTCCAGATATTTTTTTTCTTATTTTAGACATAAATTGTGATAAAATCTTCCTCTTAGGAATTTTTTCTAGCTCTCATAGTTTTTGCGTAATGAGTCGTAAACGTCAAAATTAGCACTTTACGGTTTTATGTACGCCACTAAAACCAACTGACATACCAAACTGACAAAATTCACAGTGTATAACAATGTTATAGGCTATGATTTGACATATATATAAAAACAAAAAATAAAATACTTTTATATTTAATATAACATGCAGAATTTTGAAATGAAAATTAAAAAATATCAACAATTTTTAAAAAATACAAAAAAAAATATTTTTTTATTTTTATATATGTCAAATCATAGCCTAGAACAATGTTATACAGTGTGATTTTTTTCAGTTTGGAATGTCAGTTTGTTTTAGCGGCGTACATAAAACCGCAAAGTCCAAATTTTGACGTTTACGACATGTTACGCAAAAACTATGAGAGATAAAAATTTTCCTAAGATGAAGGTTTAATCACAATTTATGTATAAAATAAGAAAAAAAATATTTGGTACCAATATAAAAGTAAAAAAGACGTTGAAAACTGAGGTGTAGCGCGCCCTTAAGATCTCGATGTGCTTACCAAAATCTCTTCACTTCACTTCTTGTGTTGATTGGTCTTGTTCGTTTTTCTTTAACCTGTTTGACATACCAAGTACTGTTAACCTATGCCTGCAATACAGTGATTATCAATGAAAACAATATTGCCAGGAAAATATTTACCTTCTCTAGGAGTAGACACAGTACACAGTGTTCGTATTTTATTATTATTTTTATAGAGAAAAAGCTAGAATTCACTTATCTAAATACTCATCCGCAGCCCTCTGGAGATCTCACATGGAGTGTAGTAAGTTTGGTCAGCGCGTAAGGTTTTGTTTCTTAGTTTTTTTCAGACTGGTGCCAATAACTAAAATATTTTTTAACCAAAAGCTATGAAAAAAAATTTGATACAAAGTGCAGCCCAAGATGCGCAATACTGTGGATGCGTTTGAACAATAATGTACCATTCGTCATCAAAAAAAATATTTTACTTTAATTTGGCTTATTTTCTTGACAAAAAAAAACTGGTACTTTGGGTGACGAAATCTAAAAAACCGTTCAGTGCGTTGCTATAAATAAAATTCAGCTACAAAATATGACATATTAATGAGAAAACAGTGGAGCAAAATTTTGGTAGAGCATTAGGTAGCAATAAATAAAAATAATTTCGAAATCACTGCAAAACTAAGGAATAAGCTCTAAACATACAGGTGTTTTGCGCTGGTGAGGGGTGGCATGGCTTGAGTGTGTGTGTGTGTATATATATATATATATATATATATATATATATATATATATATATATATATATTTTTTTTTTTAGAGTGGGCTTGTAATTTTCTAGGAGTGTCTGAACCATCCTTAGTATCTTCCCACCCTAGATACGCCTCTGCGGTTGTAATATCGTATCTCTTACACGGAACTCTGTTGATAAAGGAAGTGAGTTCCACGGCCGCAAATGTACTACAATACAGACAGCGGATGATGAAATATCACCAACACTTTCCTTGTATGGCCTCCACTGCTTGTCGTCGCTAGGATGCGTACAACCGTACAAGTGTGCAGACTTCCAACTACATTACAACACGGTTATCTGACCCTCAAGTAAGTGTAGGGGGGGGGGGGTTCGGAGGGGGCAGGGATCAATGAACGTTCCTTTTATTAAAAACAAGCATACACGGGAAAAAAAATTATCGAAAATTTTAAATTACATTATTTTGTAGACAACCTCGAGTAGGCTTAGTTATTGCCAGCCTTTAAAACAAATATTTAACCACATTGAGGAAAAGGGGTTAGTGACACATGGGACGTTATGTACGTTTGCATACTTTAAAAAATATATTGACAGTTGTATCAACCAAACATTTTGCTGTCAGGATCTGTTGACTCATCAAAAGGGGTTAGTTAACTGTACTTTTTTTTAAACAGACGGAACGAAATTTTTTGCAATTAATCTTTTGTTAAACCTACAAAAATCTTGTCGGATTATGTACACATTCTTTTTTTAATTTCTTATTCTTCGCGTAGTTATGCATTCGTTTAGCATGGCCTATATTTTTTTTTCTATTTATTTAGTAAGGAAGTCTTAACATGAAAAACATTTTCCTCCTGGGCGGAGTATTGTACAAAGTCAGTGAAAATCAGGGAAATGTCACGGAACTTGAAATTAGTCACGGATTTTACTTGAAATCGTAGACTTTTATTGAAATTTCTAAGTGATTCTGTAATTTGGGGGGGGGGGGGAATATCATGCACCTATCTGCCATCAACCAGATAATATAATATTTTTTTAGATGGTAGTTTAGTGTATTTTCATACACACTATGAAACTGTATAAACAAGAGACTTTTCAATTTCAATTTTTATAATTTAATCCTAATTTCGAATTCTTTCAATTTTTTAAATTTCAGAATAGTATTCCGAAGCCAGCAAATTATTGAAAACTAAATATTCAATGAAATGATAAATTTTGGCCAGGGACAGTTAGAGAAATTTTATTACAAATTTGTGTGAACATCCTATAAAAAAAGGAATACAATATGGGTGACACTTGCTCGAACGCAACGGTATAGTACCGTTCTTATGCTCGGAGGATTAAATACGCATGCAGGGTTTCTATAGTATAATTTTTTCTATGGGACTTCACCTGGTGAACCTATAATTAGGGAAAAGAAAACTTCGCGAGTTCAATAACCTGTATGTTTGAATCCACTATCGTGTGCATACTCAAGCCCCGTATATTCGTTCGTTGTCTGTTGCTACAGGGAATAGCAGTGGACAAATAGTCGGGACTTGAGTATAGGCATATACTCGACAGTAAATTTTAACATGTAAGGTACCTGTACCGAATATGGCCCAGTTCTCAATATGGCCCATTATTCGCCATTGTGTGGTAATGCCGAGATCTATGTGGGATCTATACACACTAGTCTCCAGTATGAACATACACCATCTATAAATATATGTCATACATCATCCATGTGTTATATTAGTAACATAATTAATTACTTAGGCACACGTGATTTTTGAACCTTAAGCGGGCCATATTCGGTACAGGTACCTTAGATAATATATCTCGCGGAATATTTCTATCCCTGGCTATAATTTTATTTGTGGAAAATACGACATTAAGTCAAAGAATAGCTTCTATCAGGTTGGTAATTTTGCAGGTGCAACAGTCTTGAATAGCCGTTTGACTTTAACAGCAGGATATTAAATAGCGTGTCGTATTAAAAAATAAACCACAAGAATGTAGTTAAAAGTGTGTGTTTTTAATAGACAAACAAATTTTTCTGATTGTTGAAGGAACAATTCAAATGGTACTGGAAACCAGATATGTTAAATTACAGCATTGTGATGCTTCAGTAGTTCTCTTTATCTTAAAACTGTAATGTTTTCATGTTTGCCTTCTTTCCACATTCCTACACCTTGTTAGTAAGTAAATGTTCAGAATGAATCAGATAGGTCAGTTCTCCGCTTTTCCCCTAAGTTACTATATATTATTTAGCCACCACGGGTTTAGTGTAATTTCACAATGATTTTAAAGAAATGTTTCCAATTTTTTCAATCTTTCCCGAAAATTTAGAAAAAAACCCTGAATTTTTCTTGTTTTTTTTTTTCCTTCTACCAATTTTTCTGGAAATTTTTGAACCCTAGGACGAACGGATATAATTATTCAAGACTCCTGATTGGTTGGAAGACACGTGATCGACGGACGGACGTATGCGACAGATCATTGTAAACTGACTTTTACTAGAATCCAAGTGACATTGTGTATGTTCCTGTACGCCCCGAGAGCTAGTACGATACAAAAAATAAAAAAAAAAAAATGTTTCCTATGCTACTTCTGAAAGTAGTATTTATTCTGTGACGATACTGTTTTGTAAGTTGCTCAATAGCTACCCCCCTGGGCGGTTCGGTTTTTTAGATCCTGTACTAGGAATTCGACACACTTCACGTGGTTTGTGTCTTATGGAATGTTCTCGAATGTGCTAACGTAGATTACTTATGCTATTTTTGAGGATTAGTATGTCGTTGATAAAATGTTATTGATTATGGTTGTTGACCGCGGGCGTATTCATCTGTTGGCCATTAAATTCATTAAAAAATAAAAGTCTTGTAAGTTGCGCTGCTGTAGTCATGCACAGAGAAAAAGATTTATTTGATGCAACAAATGTTTTGTTGGCTGAACAACATATGAAACGTGCCAAGTATTGGCTTTGTTGTCCTATCATACTGTATATTTAACTACACTAAACTATCCTTTTGGGATAACTATACCTGCCAGGCAACCAAATATTTGGTTGGTTCAACTGTTACACACTTGTTTGGCCGTATACAAACATATATACGGTTGAATCAACCAAACATTTCTCTCTCTGTGTGTGTAAACCTCTTCGTCACGACTGTGTGTTCTCTTGCGCAGGTAATCAAGGGCCAGGACGTCGTGCACAAGATAGAGCAGACGCCGACGGACCCGGAGGACAGACCGGCCAAGCCTGTCGTCATTGTCAAGTCCGGCACGGAGCCAGTCAGCAAGCCCTACTTCTCAGCTGACGAGCCTTACGAGTAACTACAACATCCAATCAGCAGCTCGCCAGCTTCCACCCCGCCATGTTGCTCCCTCACAGCACGTGTATCTCGCGTGTGCCCTGTATACACACCATCTTCACGCCGGCACTATGTTCTCGTGTTACTCTAGACAGTTCCTGAACACCCACACATTTCGCACTGTCAAATTAATACGCCCAAAATTCTGAAATTTTTAAAAATGAGTTACAGCCATCACTGGCAAAAGGATGTTTCATTCTTCTAAATATAAAATTATCATAACTATTCCTCGAATATTTATAGCTTAATAATAATGGTCTGTTATATCCAAGGGTTAAACTTTCCATAGTTGTGCGATAACATGATAACTAGTTCAAAAATGGCTCCGGTATTGTTAAAGATTATGCTTGTGAGATATGTATCATATTTTAATTTAGGCCGTCCACAGTTTAAAAAAGAAATATATGCTTTTATCACCCGCAAAGTACATGCACGTAAATCGTAAAATATCCTTGGGTTACCCTACAACATTGTATCCATGTCTTAAACTAGGAAATTTTGCCGACTGATAAATCAAGAAGTATCAATTTTACTTTAGTTCAACTGCAGAACACCTGCATTTTAAAGATGCAATATTTTGGAGACATCGGATTATTTGATATACTTATGTCTACGAATTGTATCAGATATATTTTTCGTCCATTAGATCACCAAATATTGCCAGTAAAACTCCTTGATGATACCAGAGAATTTCCGAGCATTATCCGATATTTGAGCGTTCGTATGGGTTTACATAGGTTATATGTTTTATATAAGAGATTTTGCCTTTTACTTTTGTAAATTTACTCGGTACATCTCGCTGATACAATCACATGGTAAATACGTCATATCCTTTTGTTACGTAAGACCCGTCAGCATTCATTATGTCCTTGGAAAATTCTTGTCTCACGAGTTCTTAAATTCCTAGTCATTCTCTGGTTATTTTAGTAAATTTTCAGTGGAATTATTTTGGCTTAACAATCTGTCCTCTTACATAGTATAAACTTATGCTAGAAAATTCCACGTATGTGCTGTACACATCCACGAGTTTCAACTATCTCCGAGATTTGACGGAAGCTGAAAGCTGGACTACCAGGGTATCAATGTGTGACAGTAATCGAGATTCACCAGTATATCAAACCGTTGTATCATAAATGCACTCGAGATGTCCTTTGAACATATATAGGCTTTCCACTTGCTGTGAGGGTTGTTTCGTTGTAAGCTAGATGTACAAAATACTGTGAGCTCATTTGTGCCTTAAGTAGGCTAGAGTATTTTAACTGAAAATATAGAATATTTTCTTGATTTTCTCCGGCTATAATGTAAAAAGTCGATATATTTTTGTACAATTCCTTAATACTATAAAACCACTTAAATTTGGTTATAATCATTCCACATGTTTTCATTCTTTTTTTAAATATTAATAATATGTCATAAAGTTGTTTAGTATATATTCACAATGACTGACGTGTGGCAAATTAATAGAGTTCTTATTTTCGAAGATGCATTTTGTTTATGTTATGTACAAATTAATCAAATTTTTTATATGATATGTGCACATATTTCTTCGTTTTTAAATTTTTATTGCTTTGATTGTCAGGCGTTTATTTGTTTAATGTGTTTCTTTATTTAGCAGTGATTTAATTGTAAGCTCATTTGAAAATTGTTGTGTCACTTCAGTTATTCTTGTTCGTTTTTAAAGAATAGTAACGGTCATTTTCATTTTGCGGATAGGACATTGTTATTTTGTATGGGTTGTTCACGAAATTAAAAGTTTCGTGTAAAGCACCAATCCTGTCTTTTTCTGAAATTATATGATCTCTTTCGGAGATGTTATTCAGAAGTTGCCTTTGTGAGCACACAGTATTAAAAATATAAATTATTATAATTTATTATTTTTACTATCATTTTTGTATAAATCTGTCTAAACTACATTTCATAATAAGGATTGTCTAATAAAGTATTTAAATTCCATATAATAACTGTGTATGTATGTACCTGTATATTTAAACATTCCTTTAGTATTGTTTTAGTATACAGCTTTTCACCCGTATGGCATGTGTTAAAATAAAACATAGTGTAGCATCTTTAAAGAATAGTCTTTTGTACCTTAATTCATGCTATTTTTTTACCAGCTTAGTAAAGAAAAGCTTAATAATGTAGGCTTTGTACATCACCGCTAGTTAAACTGAAGTATAAATTCCAGTTTTTTTTAATGTGTTATTTACTTTGACTGAATATACTGCCATTAACAGTTACTAAAGTGTGCAACAGAAACTGCGCAAATCCTCAGGCAGTTTGTGCCAATCAATTAACAAAACTAGGAAATATAAATGTGGGAGATGCGAATGAATAGGTATATATAGTTTTTTTTACAGATTTTTGTGCCATTCAACATCTGAAGCTTGAAGCGAGACACATACAAATAATTTACATTTTAAAAAAGTAGCCTATATTATGCATGTAAATTAACTGTGTACATGAAAACCGACTACAGACGACACAAGTAAAAATGAAGAAAATGGAAACGCAAAAAGAAAAATGGAGACAGGACACTTACTATAAATTCTAAAACCCTGTGAACCAAATAATATTATTGCTAAAGCAGTAAAGAAAAACCCAAAATTCATTTAATATCAAATATGTTTTAGTAATTTTAGAATGTGATTTTTCATCCAATAAATAAATCAAAATCACAAAATGATGTGTTGTAATTTTAAACACATCGATTGAGTATACCAGTTTCTTTGGGACTCGTACTAAAATAATTGCTACTTACTTCAGTGGTAGTCATTTTGAAATTTTGTTCTGACGTATTTGATATTTGCAGAGTATGAAAAGTACCTAAGAATTAGATTTAGAATTTAGAAGAGAGCATCATTTATGGAAAGTCCAGTGTCCATATGGTCTGAATATTAAACTTTTATAGAGCTCAGATGCTGGTTAGTGTGAAACATCTTGCACGAGGATCAATGTTACATAATTACGGAGTCATAAAATGTTCGCTTAGCAGCTTGTTTGACTCACAAAGTTAGCAAAAAATCTACAAAATTGTTTCCTTTTTGCTTTTCTGTATAGACATTCATTATCCTGCAACACTAAATTAAGTTTTATTAATGTTTGTATAACGTGCCCTCGAACAGAAACTACTATAAAAATGCTGATATAATATTTTTTAAAATTAAATTTTGTTCTTGAATGTAGCACAGTACAAATTTCAAAATAGGCCTAATGCTTTAAGTGTAATATATAGTTAGTTATGTATATAACTCAACCAGTGCTATAATTTGTAAGTAAAGAAATATTATGTAGCTGGAGTGGTTTACCCTGATTTATAACTCCAGAGACTAGACATTTTTGGGGTTTATTTGGGAACGGGTGAAGTTAGAATTCAAACACCTATTATCTTAGCTACTTTTACAACTTATAGAAGGCTCAGTGCCAATAGTAAAAAGTTACAAGTTGGACGTCGAATGATAACAAACCAATGTTTCATCAGACAGCCAGTGTTCAGCTGCTAACTGGTAAATACAATATATATATATACACACATATATATGTGTGTGTGTGTGTGCACTCTCGCCTACATGTGAGTAATGCCGCAATATTTTCCTATCTGTATGTATTACAGAATCATTGTAAGTAGTGTGTTATAAATTTCCACACTGTGTTTGCCGTCCCAGGTAGGGTCGGCATGGTTCAGAGTAGGCTAGGACGACGGAAGAGCTGACAAGTCCGAAATACACACCCATAGCTCATCTAGTAGGAAAAATGTACAAGATAAAATGAGATAAGGACGCAACAGTGACGGAATGTAAGTGCGAAAGGAAAGGAAGGTTTCCGAGGCTCTTATGAAAATTCACAAGGGTAGGGTAGGACAGCAAAATTTTCAAGTTTGTTTTGGAAGTTCACCCAAAATAGGTTTACCTGTGTTTTAAATCTCAACTGATTGTCTCTCGCTTAACTGCTTTAACTAATATTATATTTAAATATGAATTAAATACGTGTAAAGAATACACTGTGGATGTCATATTTAGCAAAATATTTATAATGTAGAAAATATGCAGATTTTTTCATTCCCGTCATTTTAAAACCTTGAGTAGCATTGCAGGCGAATACCAAATCCTGGTAATCCACAAAACCTGGTCATGTAATTGAGACAACCTTCTCTAGTCCAGCGAGTGAATTTTCATAAGCGCCTCACGATGACCCACTGGGCAATGACAACAACCGCCATGTTTCCCGAAGAATATCAGGGTGAGCCCAGGCACAGGGCCAGCGCAAGGTAGTTTGTGCTCTAGGCTACTCCCTAGGCAAATACTTGAAGTGCTCGCCCCCATTTTTCTTCATCTTGGTTCCTTCAACTTCTTTAGTTAACAGTTAAACGAACATAATTGTGTTTTAAGGACTTTGGACAGGTAAGAATACAATTTTTATATATTTATGCCAAACTCTCTTTAACTTTCACACATAAGATATAACATTCCCCCTCCCCCCCAAAAATATGTCTTATAGCTTTTGCATACTCACTCATGAAAGTCACAACATGGCCGTTGTAATGTAGCAAGAATAAATAAGAAGTGTCTAGTTGCACAAACAAGATAAGTCATAGGCTACTAAATGTTGTGAGCTACTTCAAGACACCTTTAGAATTGCAAAGGGATACATTTTTGTATTTCTTAAAAATAGATAGAAATGAGTAAATATTTACATAACTCTGAGTAGTGGCTGTTACAGAATTTTTCTAAACATACTTTTCTCAAACACATAATAAAATGCATGGATACACTGGTTTTCATTTCCTGTAATTTATATTTCATAAGTTAACTATTATGCTTAGATAAGCTTAAGAAAATAATATACCTCAATTTTTAGAAAATTTCAAACAGCAACGTACGCTTAACATTTAACGTTTCAATCTGACGTTTAAAGGCACGACTTTAAATAATAAGCAACAATTTTGGGCTCTTCTAATGAACTCAAATTTTTAAAATACAACTCACTGATACCAAATGACGGCACGGTTTGCCTTCTATGACCTTGAATTACTATATGCAGTTGAGCATTGAAAGTAACTTAGACTTTGTACAGATTGAGGAAGGGGGGGTTTATAACTTGAACATTGGTGGCGGAAGGGGTAGGAGAAGGGTGGTACTGTACATTTTCGTACACTCGGAGAAATATTTTATTCCTAAATTTTCTTGAATAGGTGAAATTTGTATAGTTTAACAAGGGTTTTCGAACAATAAAGTTCATGTTACTGAGATAAGACAAGAATAAAGGCGTTGTTACGAACATGCATTAGCAACTGCTCACTTAAATCATCTGAAAACGTGTGAAAACATAAATATATGTAAAGTATAGTCACAAACCAGTCAGTTTTCGCTGGCTGATGTTTCAAAGATTAAATTTAAATGCTGTCTACAATTTTTTTTGCAATGTGCAATGACTTTTATGAAATATTTGGTATGTCTTGCTTTCATAAGCATCTGTCGTTGTTAACTGGTGTTTTTTACGTTGCAGTAAAAGTATAAAAGTCGTGCGGAGTCAAAAAGTTAATAAAAATATAAATTTTTTAGAACTATATTTGTTTTTAAGATTCTTAGTGACATATATTACAGTGTTAGTTATTTAAAATGTAAAAAAAAAAAAATGTGGCACGCTTAATATAACCTATCAATTAACTTAAATTTTTATAAACCGAAATTTATCTTGCATAACTTTGAAAAAAAACAAAAACATACAATACAATCTCAAAACTCATTTTGGGTGCATAAGTTTTTTTTATTCAGCGAAGCGATTCAAAAAATCTGTCAAAATTTTTATATATGTTTGACAATACATTTGCTACAAAATTCCAGAGATTGTACAGAATATATATAGAGCATATGGCATCATATACTTAATATTGAAGTTAGCTAAGCTCGTTAAATTTTTGAGTGCAGTAGCATGTGTGTCATTTTGGAATTTATAACATACATAGCGGCATGTGACTTGAAACGTAACCATTCAGGTTATTGTTACAATTAGCATGGGGCGTTGGCCTGTTGCTATGAGAGAGGGTCAGATGGCAGCAGAATAATAATATAGGGTGGCCTACCACCTGGAAAGCCTGGAATTATCAGGGAAATTGTGACTGCCAGGAAATATCTGGGAAATTTCAGGGAATTTTTGGTTCATCCAATAATTTTCGAGGAAATTTCTTGCCTTTTTAAATTGGAGCTTCCGCAAAAGTCATACGAAGGAATATAACGGAGTTTTGAGAGTATTCAAGCATTTTTATTCAAAAAGTTACCATCATGTAGGTGCGCTTATACTTCATCGTCAAGTTCGTAGTTATTTGTGCTGATGTTTTGTCAGTTTCACTGATACTAGTGTTAGGAAGGACTTGAAATATTTATCTTCATTGGAAAATGTGTTGAATAAAATGCCAAACTGTTGTTTACAAATTGCATACCTGCAAAAATAAGGGAAGTTTTTGGTTTACTGTCAAGGAAATCAGAGAAAAGTCAGAGAATTTTATATGTTGCAATGAGTGGCCACCCTGTAAAATAAAATCGCATATTATTAGATGATTAATAAGACATCTAGACATGATTTCTTGCTCTACCATGTTGTAGGAAACGAAAATAAAAAGAATGTCAGCTCGTTGCTCGGGCAGGATCAGTAGAGATATTGTAAACGTTCTGAATCGGCTCGATGACTCGCAAATTGTGTAAAAATACATGATTAAAGAAAATACAGTATGAATAGTGGACTGCCGGGAGACGCATATTTTAAATTTACCGCTCCTGGGATGCCGGGAGTGACGGTATTGTTTGTGTGAGTTGGCAGCCTTGTCGCTGGTACTACTTCGGTTGGCATCGTTGTTCCAGCCAACAAAGAAGCAGAGATGAGAGAAAAGTACAGATGCACCATTAGCAGCCTATACTGAAGCCAAGCTGACTAGGTTTATTCAGGTTGCAATATGGTGGAGTGCAATCAACTGATCATGTAGGCCACGGTCGTAGAAGAACAGGTCTGGACACTCGCCTATCTAACAATGTATTTTGTTTGACCTCCTTGTTTGGCTGTAGTTCGTCAAGTTACCGAGAATATAGTACTTTTTGGCGCTGTTTTACGGGCGTTCGGACTCAAACTCCGTCCACTTTTTTCCATTGTTAAATTTATAAAGTAAATAAAGATTGCTGGAGCCTTTTCTTAAATTTGTGAACGAAGAAAGTATTTCATAAATTGATAAAAAATACGTTTTGATAAAAATGTTTATCTTAGTGAAAAGGAAGTGGGCGGAGTTTAGTCCGACCGCCGTAACATCAGCGCCAATAAAACACAATATTCTCGGTAACTTGGTGAACTGCAGCCAAACAACAAGCGGGTCAAATATCCAGGCGAGTGTCCAGACCTGTTCTTCTACGACCGTGATGTAGGTGTATTGAGAATGGACGACTTGAAAAGAGGCGGAGCTTCAGTCAGGTGTGGGAAACAATTCCTATCTCCATGGATACCGCAGCCGAACATAACCTTCATTTAGCTGTTTGGCGTCAAATGTCCCGGATGAGAAGTACATCTAGAAAATTGATTATTTGTTTGGAATTTGCCGTTTTTTCAGGTAAACACTAATCTAATGTATTTGATTATCTTAACCATGAAGTAGAAACTACTATTTTTTTACCCTTGCGTGCAAATCTATGAATGCCCAACATTTTTGCTTTCTGCAATGACCAACTAACAAATCAGCATGTTTGTAAACAATCTTTGTTTCCCACAGTACTTTTACCCTGCGGTGACGTCAGGGGGCGTGTACTTCAAGTCGTCCATTGAGGTTATGTTTGGCCAACCCACAGCCGTATTATACTCGTTGCTATTGTAGCGAACAATATTTTACAGTTACCAATATAGCGGATGGGCTCCTCCCCCTTGCGTCTCAAGACCTCAAACCCCTCAACCTACGACATGTGTTATGCTCTATCTCTTATCTCTGCAAAGAATACAGTCAGAAGACCAGCGAGAAGGCGGTGAGCGGTTGTGCCGATGGACCCTCTCGTTATTAATCAACATATATCCAAATGTAAATGTTACACATACCTTGCATCTGATTGACAGCTGCCTGCGTGCTATGGTAGATCAGTCGTTCTTGCACGCTCATCTGCCGATGCTGGTTGGCTAGTGATTTTCTGCCGTATTGCTTGCCAGTACCGCCATATCATTGACCGGCGCAGGTCAAGTTATACATTTGGCAGGTTTGTTTTTGTACCTTCTGTTAAGGGCCTGCCACAATTATGCAGACCTGTCTGTCCGTGCAGGCCGTGTTGATGGTGCAGACCTCGATCTGGCTTCTGATTGGATGAATTGTTCACGTGACTTTTGACGTCAGAGGTTTATTGTGCTGATGGTTGATGCAGACCTGTCCGCTCCGAAAGCTCGCCAAAACAGAACTTTGGCTGACGGACTCGTCAACACCATCATCAGCGTTTGACGTCATGAAGTCAGTTGACCAATAAGAATCTTTGTTTACATTTAATTTAAAGAAAACGCGCGAAAAAGTAGTGTTATTAGAATAGATAAATAAATGGCGGCCTTCTTTACTGCCCTCTATAACAAGTTACACAAACTACACCCATCAACCTAATTGTGGCAAACTATTTCAACAGAGGCCTTCACGACCTGCATGGACATATCGGGACGGCCTGCACCGTTTAAGACCACTTCCGGTAGTTTCTCAGTGATTTTGAATTTTTTTTAAAGCTACATAATTTTCATATCAAAGAATCCCTTCGTCGCTTGGTTACACATATAATGTACCAATAAATTTAATAAATTTTCAGATTTTTGCACTCAATGTATCACAAAAAAAGTATGAAAATAAGACAAAACTAAGCAAAATAACCTTTTTTTGCGAACGAATGGTGTACTTTTTTTTTGTAAAGCGCTTACATATAATTGTGCATCGTATGACTGCTGTTAGTCTTTAATTTCTCAAAGCATTTTGTTGAAGTGTTTTTGATATTTTTGTACCAATGTGAAAAAGATTGCCGTTCATGGCCGTAAGAGTTAGTGCACCTGGCGCTTGAGACGAGCTGTAGCGTGGTACGGCGAGTATTTTTTTCTTGTGTAACTATTAAACTGTTTCCAATGCGTTTACCTACGAAAATATGACACTCTTCAAGCTGCGTGATTTAAAATTAATGTCGTCCGCTTATTAAAAACAATATTATCTAGCTCCTCGAAAGTGATAAAAATGACATTTTCACGTTGGTGTATCTGAGAAAATATGAACCGTAATGGTAATACAAAATCATAGAAATTTACATTGAACCTTACCACACACTTTCCATAAATTAAATAACAGGGTCATCGCTTTATGTCCCGTTGAAAAACGCATTCGATGAAAACACTGTACGCTAGTTTAGTACTCCGCGCCTAGAGGCGATGTGATGTTTGACGGGCGTGTTATATTCGACTAATAGCCTTCCCCGTTTCCGCGGCGGAAAAAAACTAGCGTTTACTGACTGTTAGGTGAATTGACGGGAATTGAAAAGAGTAACCTGAGAAGACCAATCTTTGGTGGTAGCAGCCACTGTATTTTGAGTACTAAAATCCTTTTCTGATAAATACCCACACTATTTATAGGGGAAGTATAAAATCGTTATTCAAAATTTCTACTGCTTTAACTATAGCTAATTTTAACCCTAAATGAGAACAGATTTCGATAAAATTTTGACCAGTTTTGTTATAAATAGTGTATACTACGTAACTAATTTTTCAGAGTGAAATATACGGTAGTTTAAGCTAATCGTGCAATTTAGAAAATTATAAATAATGAAGTATTAGCCAACTCTATATAGTTTCTTACAAAAAGATTAATGCATAGTTAAAAAAAGGTTTTAGCGAAATTGCGCTACAGTTTTTTTGATACCTGCAAGCATTTCGGAATTTCAAAAGAACATTATCATGAGAGCAGTATAAACGGAGCTTCAGGTTTTTAACATTGATTTCTGTGGGATGGATTGTAAGAGGGTGGGAGGGGGGCAGATCATAATATATTTTTATGTCAACGGGAACGGATACATCCTGTGTATAAATTTGTAGCCACTGTCATATTTCGAAACATGATGCCGCTTTAATTACGAAACTTATCAAAATGCAATTAGTTTGCTATATGTTTTATTAAAAAACAAAAGTAATCACACTGTGGAACGTCTGTTAGGGGGAACTCAGCCCCCTGACCCCCCTCCTTTATGGGCGCTCTTGTGGGATGGTAAGACGAAAGCTAAGCAAGGGTTCGTCCTGAAGGGTGGAATTTGTTTTATTTTGATTTCGTTGAAAATATGACTAAAGAACTTAAGGGTAAACGAAGTAAATTCTTTATGCCGTAATCTAACACATTTGTGATGTTTTTCAGTCTAATGGCGTGGATCAAAGCCTCCACCGTACCACTGGCCTTCTCTTTCTCTGTGCTTGGATTCTTCCAGTGGATGATATGGAAGCTGGATGTGTGAAAAGCAAGAGTGTATGACTGAAATATTTCTTGATGTGCTGTCGAGAATGTTATTTATCTGTTAAACTGTAATTTTTGTATGAGATATTCTTTGTTTTAATAAATACATGCATAGCATATTTCATGCGTAGTGCAATTTATTCTATGATACTTCAGCAGTTTGGTTTAATATGTTACTACTTAAACTTCATAAACTATGTCATACAATTGAAAACAATATTTCTACACAGATATAATATCAGCCAAAGTCCTTCTATATTTTCGTGTTAAGTGCGTGCATTTAATTGATTATTTGTGATTAGATAAATCTTTTATGAACCTTGATGTTTTCAAATATCACAAATGTCCTGAATAAATGAAAAACTATTTGACCCCTCTCCGTCCTTAACATTTTCTACGTGTGGAAACAGTTGTTTCACTGACAACATTAATGCTCAATTTCCAGATTCGTAATGTTGTAAATACATTTAAAAAAGTTGACGTATTCTGTATTAAACGTACCATGTAAATTTTACGATACTTTAATTCTTTTTTCTCCTGAATCAAATTTACAGGCATAGAAAATATATGTTATTGTTGAACACTTTTATTCAGAGTTATTTGAAGCGTGATAGGGCACGTATAATTTTGCTTAGTAGACAGATTTTGTACAAACATTGACTTATATTTTGTTTCAGATTACCGACATTCAAGGACGCTCATAACAAGTGGCTGCGAACTATTTGGGGGAAAATTCTCGAAAAACAGAAACAACAACTTTTTAAAGGTTTCAGACACAAGGAAATAAAAATATGTGGTAAAATTAGAGATCAAATATTTAGTTTTTGTTTGTACACACACACACACACACACACACACATATATATATATATATATATATAGAGAGAGAGAGAGAGAGAGAGAGAGAGAAAGAGGGAGAGAGGGAGAGACAGAGAACAAGTGTTTACTCGCTTTTAAGAACACGGAAAACGGTATTGCTTTTATGTACAATCAAACCTCACTAAAATAATCGGAAGGGGCTATATTATTTTCATTTTATAATAATGAGGTTTGTTTTTAACAAGCGTTTAAGAAAAAATATATAAAAAAGCAAACATATTTTTAGGACTTCAGTCAAAAAATACAAACTTTCACGTCAACACAGTAATTCCTTCCAACAACTTTTTTGATATTACTTTGTTTATGTGTAAGCAAACTTTATGTATATTCAGAATTAAAGTTAATGTGATTTCAATTTCTCATATTATTTCAAGGGAAAATAATAATACTTTGTACCAATGAGAATTTTGTACTAACAGAGTTTGTATTAAGTAGGTTCCACTGTATGTTGAAAAATTGCTTCATATCTCATCCTCTTCATTATTTTCACTTGCACTCTAAAAACACTACTGCCAAAACCCGAATGCTGTTGCGGAAAAAGAAATATTTGTTTTGATATGTACCAATGCAAAAAGGCTTGGCTGCAATTTTTTTCTTTAAAATTAGGAAAGTAATTCTAACAATAAAATATAATTGTAGTAATCTTCAAGATAAACTTATTTGCAGCTAACTTAAGACAAGATTTATGTTCAAAAAAATTAAAACAGTTTAAATATAAAAAATTAGTTCATGGTTATTCACAAATTTCTGTTTAAAATGCAAATATTACATAAATGAATACGTAAATGTTCAGTTTTACTGAAGAGTTCCTGAAGTAAACCTAATGATTTACGTTGCACTGTTTTGCACACAAAGGTGGAAATTTGGCAGAGGTTTGAATTGTTTGCTAAAATTGTAAACTATAAAAATTGAAATAATTTTAAACACAAATATATTGACATTTGTATAACAGCCACGAAAAAAAAAAAAAAAAAAAAACCTTGCTAACATACATTATGATCCTAACACTTAAGACGTACACTAAACAAAAATTTTTTCTTAAGCAATAATGTGATACCAACTTTCCCTGCGCTTTTATGTACAATGTGAAAATAATTTTATAACATTTTAAAAGAAAATAATTTAAAAATATTTTTCAAAGGAAATAATTTAATAATATTTTTAAAAGAAAACAATTTAATAATATATTTAAATCCTGTCCGTCGTCTACATGAGAAACGCTCACATATAACGATTTTAGATGTTTCTGCTATATAAATTCGAATAAAATGTGTATATATATTTTTTTCTAGTAATTATAATTAATAGGCGATGTTTAGAAAAATAATGTAGGCTACTATTTAAAGGTTTGTAGTTTGAAGACAATGTATGTAAAATTGGACTGTGCTATGCATCAATATACAATGTGCCAATCGATAACAAGGTACAAAATAATATTCTGCTTTCAAACAAAAGACTGTTTCAAATCATAAAAGCTTACTGTACGTTTCATTGAACACGTAAAATATTTATGCATAACGTTGTCGAATTAACCTGACCTGGCAACTCTACTTACATTTATTTACACTAAATAAAGCACACGTCACGCAGCAGATAAAAGCGGGGTGTATTTTACAGTTACAAAACAATTTAATAAAAACAGAGACCACCAGAACGTTGTGTGATACGTAGACACATAGACGCGAATAAATATTTTGGGCTTATTTTAGAAGATTAATTATAAATTATTGTGCATATGAGTTACTTCCCAGAGTTGGTTGCTGTTTATGAAACTTGACCTTGACTACTCTGAACCAACAAGAAAGCTGCGTGAAAACATACACCGTCGCTACCTTTCTGATGTACAACTGGCCAATCACCGTAGCAGCAGAATGTTTACCGCTGGCCGCTACCTTACAACGCTTACCGCATTTATTAAACAGTTTTAGTAACCAAATTACGATAGAATTTTACAGGTAGATAAAACATTGTACTAGTAAAAAGTACAAAGCAAAAATCCTCTAAAAACCTTTTAAAATGTAAGTTCATTCAGCAAAATTTGTCATAGCAAGTTTCAAAACGGTACGAAAGAGGAAAGTAATTTAATGATACAAGTAAACAGTTGCCAAACCGTTGTAATTTGTGTATATGATTAAAATTTAATGTTAAAGAAATAATGAACTAAAATATATTTTTAAATATTGCATTTTCTGCATGCACACACACACACACACACACATGTATATATATATATATATATATATATATATATATATATATATATATATATATATTAAACATTAGGCAAATTAAGTTTTGTCTCCAGCCTTCTTTCTCGCTCTCACATTTGCTTAGCTTCAGATTAATATAGGATATCCTTATAAAAATAAAAACCAAAGCGAATGCAAAATAACACATATGACGTAGCGACACCAAATATCTTGAACTAAATAAACGCTGCACATTTTATTAACTTGATGTAAGACTACATTATTACTGGCTTTATTAACATTTCCGTCATTTTGAATTACAAAAACATTAAGATATAAAATTAGAATAAACTTTTTTGTTCACCAGGTCTTTTCATCTTCCAGCAAACACTTGAAGGTTTTTGCGCACAGCAAATTGAAAGATCCTGCAAAGGAAACAAATGAAATTTAGTTCTTTGCTTAAAGGTGACACATGTAAAAGTTGTTTATCAGAAAAAAATATTATTTTGTATTAAACAGTATTCAGATTGAAGAAATTGCCACACATGACACCAGTGTTTAAATAATAAGTGATTTAAAGTAATAAGACATTCACACATTTACACAAAGAAAACTTTAATACGTAAGACAAAATTTTCACGAATAAATTAAAGGGTATGATAGACTATAAATGTGAGTATACTTCAGAAACCGCAGTTACTGTCCGAAGGAATCTAGTCGAAATAAAACTGTACAGTAATCCTAGGAACCAATCCCATTTCACCTGGTGACAGTTACAGCTAGTTGCTTACTGGGACAGCAACCAATGGAAACATGTATAACGCTACGGTGTTTAGATGACTGTGGTGTTTAGTCTACACGTCGCTGAAATCGTGACTAAATTCCGTATTTATTAATGATTTTTGGAAGTGTTTAGACACAAAAAATGTGAGCGTATGGAAATGCTTTGTTAATACCATAGCTTTTAAAATGAGAAAATATTCTCAGGAATAGTAAAATAGTAACTTAAAGTGAGCTACAATTTAATTACAAGTATGTTCCTATTATAATACCATTTTAACTCTGGCACATAATTTGAAACATGTTTATGACACAAATTCCTTTAAACAACAAAAAATGTATCATATGGTAAACCCACCGCATAAAAGAATTTGTTACAAATCTAACATTTCCAATATTTTCATGCCCAACAGCTTAACAATGGGAAACGTTATACGTTAATATTAAATGCATACAATTTTTTAATAGTAAAAACACAGACTCCGCAAGAGAAATTAAGTACACTGTATTGCCGCGTATAGATATGGCCAGAATACATCAATCTTACTTGATATTCTAGAGATCCAAATAGGTTTCCTCTCCCAGTAGATGAAGACGAAGTAGACCGGAACACCAGAAAATATGAAACCCAAGCCAACACTCACTTCCACTGGACTAACGTGACAAGGTAGGATGACGAGGAACAAGCAGATTACAAAAAATATGATGGGAAAAATTATGTTGACCTGTAACATTACAAAGAAAACGTGAATGTTACACTCAATAAGATGACCTTTGCAAAAGTTTTAAATAACATGTCACTAAAAAGCAACTTATCACCAGTGATTTCAACAAATTAAATCAGTAAAAGATCACGGTTATTTGTTACCATTCATTGATTCACTTTTAGCATACCTGCATCACAGTTCGGAATCAGAGACGGCGGTGGCATCCAAATGGCACTAACATCTTTATATCTGCACTATTTTGTAAATTGTCACTTGGCCGGTTTCTGCATGGGAAAGTAGAGGATAGGAATTGTGACACGAGGAAAATGGGGGCGGGTATTGTAATGACCTAGGCATAAGCTACGAGTGACACTAAAATTAAAATTTTGGAATTTTAAAATTACGTTTGTTTTCAAAATTGAATTTTTTGGAAATTTTGAATTTTATTTTTTTTTGAAATATATACATTAATTAATTTTTTAAAATTTTAGCATTATATAATCTTGAGGTCAAAGGCCAAAATCAAGGATCAAAGAGTTAAGGTCAAGGCCAAAAATAAAATATTTAATGTCAATGTCGAATTTCAAGGTCACATCCAAAATTGAGGCCGTGCCGAAGATTACTTAGCGTGCACAAGCACAACTACTGGTAATTAATGTATTTAAACCTATTTTTATTTGTAAGTTTAAAGTGTGCATACAATATAAAAAATAATACAACTGTAAATAAAAATAATTATCACTCTCAGTCCAACCACGAGTCAGTTTTGTTTGTGTGTTAGAAACAAAGCAGTGCATTACAAGCATTTGTTGATAGAATGAAACATTTAGAATGCTAAAATGTTTCTCTAAATGTTGTGGCATGTTGCACCTCGTGTTATTTGGCGATTATTAAAATGCTTGTGAACGAATCAAACCCATTCGTTCATGGTGTACCGGAGTAATAATTGGTCCAGACAAATCAGCGAACAAAAATAACAAAACTTCTACTTCGGATACGAACACGAAGTATTGGAACCTAGCAAACATCCATATTTTTCAGGGACAAATGCCGTTTTTTAAATTCTTCGTAACCTTTTAGAATGAATGTCTCATAGTTGCATAGTTAGGGAAAGGAATATTTCGCGAGTTCAACGACATGTGTGTTTAAGAATCCATTGTTCTATTTATACACAAGCCCCGACTATTTGTCCACTAGCAGCTACTCACTGTAACTACAAACAATGAAGGAATAAATATGGATTGAGTATGTATAGTACAGTGGATTCTAGCATGTTGGTCATAGAACTTGCGAATTATTCCTTTCCTTATCCATAGTTTTATACCCCTTTTTATTCAGTTGAATTTGTCTGGAAAAAGAAAAGTTTCGCACCTGATTGACGTTTAAAAAGGGAACATACATAAATGTTAACTAATAATTCCAAACCTAATTAAACATTAAGTTACTATATGAAATTAATTAAAACAGGTTGCACCGTTAGTCGGAAGTACAAGAGACTCAAAATAATAGAGGTAAATGTCAGCCTTAATGTATAATATGGAGGAAGAATATAATTCTCTGAAGCAAGATACATTGTAGTTATAGATGATGGCTAGAGGTACGTGAATTTCGCGGATTCATTTGAGGACAAACTAAAATTCAAACTTGTGTAGGATTATGTCTAGTTCGCAGTCGGCGCATAACTTCTTTGACACCTCCTGGAAGGCTGCGAGCCAGTTATAGAGAAGCATCTAATGTATGCCCATTAAAACCGCCCAAGTCTGCTTCAGTACGTAGATATATGTCGAGTCTAGCCTGCAGGTCAGTGATTCCGAGAAATTCACGTACCTCTAATGATTAGAGACATGCAAACTTCGCGTTGTTTTCTGACAGCTGACTAGACTCCAAGTGACTATGGCTTGTTCGACAACTCTCCCTGGCCGATATTGTCGTGACTTGCAGCGGAGAATGCTTACACGGTAGAGAAGGCACTCTCTGTCAAACGTATATTACAACACATTAAAGTTCTTGGCCAATTGAATCGCAGATTATGCTCTGTTATATATAGAAAAGTGAAGTTTAATCTGCTACCAAATTATAACGCGAATTTTGCATGTCTGTACTAATGATGGTTAGAGATGATGGTTTATCGCGGGAAAAGTTGACTGTTTGATGGATTTCAATACACGTCCAGCTTACCAGAACATTACTGGCTTTAGCTTGTACGTGGAGCTGTTGCACTATTTGAATGAGAAAATAAGAATCCCGATATTGTAATATTGGATGCCTGGTATTGGTCTGCAGACAGCTATGTTGTGTCAGTGTTTTCAAGGCTATCTTGGCACAAAACATACCCTTGAAAACACTGTGGTTAATTGCAACGTAGCTGTCTGCAAATCAATTATAGGCATAAAATATTACAATAGCAAGATTCTTATTGGCTCAGTCAATTAGAGTAACAGCTTCACGTACAGACGAAAGTCAGTAATACTCTGGTAAGCTGAGCGTAGATTGAAACCCAACATACAGTGCAGTTTTCACGCGATATTCCATCATTTCTTAGAGTAATTTATTTAGTTTTATTCACTTCCTATTTTAGGAAGTTTAGGTCGTGCGAGACAAGGAGAATTGCGCCTACCTTGATTGGCCTATGAGCGTGAGGCCTCTTGTATCGCAGCCAGAGAAGGCCACACACAGACAGCGTTGTGAAGAGTGCCTCTACGAAGCTCAGGTAGTTGATGAGGACATACACATCCTCTATGCTGAGTAGTGCTAGAGTGATGACGCACTGTAGCCAACCACACCCACGGTCATACAACAATTAATTGACAAAACTAGTAGTGGTCAAGTGCCAATAAACTAATACATAAAAAACCGAAAAATTTAACAAAACTATGATTAACTGACCAAATAATTGGCAATTTAAAAATAAGTAAACACATCTGAAATCAATATATATATATAAAGAGAAATAAAAATATTCAATAGGTCTGTTACCTAAAGTAATAAAACAAAGTATGAACTAACAAAAACAAAAAAAATATATATATATTTTACACCCTAACAAACGTAAGAAGCAATAAAGAAACATATGCCAGTATAATTAATTAACACTAAATGAACGACGTAGAAAAATATGTAAATTCACTTTTTAACAAACCTGTTAGAATTTGCAAGTAAAAGTAAAGGTCAGTTCATATAAATTTTGAATAATAGAATAAGTAAACCAAAAGACAAATGGACGGAAAAAATGGTCAGACCATTCGCCTTTCAAAAAGATGATCTGGGTTCGAAGCCCAGCGGGATCGGTCCCTGAATTTTCACATGTGACGGACGATGCCGCAAGTCAGCGCATTTTTTTTTTTTCGGGAATTTCCCGTTTCCCCCTGCCCTTTCATTCCAGCGCTACTCCGAACTCACATGTAGACCAAAATCTCTCTCATATTAGTACAGCCATGTTCAAAGGACAGTGGATTTTAGCAGACACTGGATGTATGGTCAAATATCGTACAAGGACAACATAGGAAACTCATAAGAAAAACGCGAGACGGTTTTATTTGGTTCCAACACACGCCGACAGGAGTGCTGTACCTTCTGTAGCAACACATTGCTCTATGGGTAGGGCCACGATTTTGTCGCAAAAAGATTTTTGCTCCACTTTGTTTCAGTAACTCACGTGCACATCGGCAGTTCTGTTTCAAGGTTATTGGCAGCGTGTCTTTGTTCAGACACGTTTCTCATTTGACTGCACCAATCATAATAAGATTATAGTGAGTCTGTACGTCTATAATTTGCCAAGGCCAGTGACAGTAAAATCATCCAATCACAGACGATGTAGCAGAGCTGCAGGTTTGCACATGACGCATAGAAACCAAATGTTGCTGCAAAAATTTTTCGCCATAAAATCGTGGATCTATCTATGGGTAATACAAGTTTTATATATTGTTGTGTATAAATTGAAATGTAGTCGCGATTTTAGAATATATACATACTCTGTTTATTATTTTTAAAAGTTAAAATTAAAAATATCAATTAACACTTTCTCATATCATTAGGCTAAGAGCACGGTCGTAGAAGAACAGGTCTGGACACTCGCCTATCTAACAATGTATTTTGCTTGACCCCCTTGTTGTTTGGCTGTAGTTCGTCAAGTTACCGAGAATGTCGTACTTTATGGCGCTGTTTTCCGGGCGGTCGGACTCAAACTCCATCCACTTTTTTCCATTGTTAAATTTATAAAGTAAATAAAGATTGCTGGAGCCTTTTCTTAAATTTGTGAGAGGAGAACGTATTTCATAAATTGATAAAAAATACGTTTCGATAAATTGTTTATCTTAGCGGAAAGGAAGTGGGCGGAGTTTAGTCCGATCGCCGTAACATCAGCGCCAATAAAACACAATATTCTCGGTAACTTGGTGAACTGCAGTCAAACAACAAGGGGGTCAAGTTTCCAGGCGAGTGTCCAGACCTGTTCTTCTACGACCGTGCCTAAGAGAAATTCGGTCCGAAAATTTGTAAACACCACAGAAAACAGAGAAATAAGAATGTGGATTTTGCTAGTGTTTCCAGCTCTCGCCGTCGGTAACACGTCTCACGATTTACAATGGTAAATAGCTGAGTTTCCCATATTGTCCTTTACGATATTTGGTATGGTCTCAGAATATTTAGGAATACAGAAGTGAAATAGCAGGTAGGACACCAAGCAAACAAATTTCCGCGATATAACATCATCTCTGTATATAGTCTGTGGTATGGTACTCACAAGGAAGACGAGGGAAGGCACAGGGGTCAGCCTGTCGACGCTGATGAGAGCGATGGCGGCGGGCAGGTGACCTTGACGAGCGCCCACGAAGAAGAGACGTGACGACGCAAAGATGGCGCCGTTGAGAGCGCCGAAAGTCGAGCATGCCACGAAGAACGGCATGATCCACGACATGGCGCCCAGAAGCTTGTCACCGAATGTCTGCAAGCAACACCACTCTTAACAACACGGACGTTCCTGCAAGTATTGCGTTCTTTCTGTTTTCCATATTGACTTTGAAAAACAGCCATTCTGTAAGTTTTTTTGTCAATAATTTTTACACAAGTGCTTAGTCTTTGTCACATATTTGATGTGGAATGTTTAAAAATTATTCTATTAGTGTAATAATTATTTTTCAAAAAATTCCGTCAAAGGAAATACATTCTGTGTGAAATTTCTTGAAGAACATTGCAGTATGAGTACTTAGGTTTACTTACAGTTAAAATCATGGACAAGAAAATTCCGCGAATTCAATGACCCGCATATATGCGTCTACTGTCCTATGCATACTCAAGCCCCGTCTATTCGTTTACTGTCTGTTGTTCCACTGAGTAGCAGCTACTGGACAAATGACCAGGGCTCGGGTATATTTATTATTTAACTTTAACATGTGGCTCGTTGAATTCGCGAAATTTTCGTGTCCCTAAATACTTAGTATCAGACACATATTATGGGAATATATATTTTACGTTAGTTAAGAATAGGCGTTCCTTATTATTTCAAAAAGAATTTGTCATCAACATGTTACACTGTCTTATGTACACATTTGCAATTTAACTTCATGGTTAATGCCAGCGAGCCTTTGTAAAGTGACGTCTCTCAATTTCACTGCGCCAATCACAGTAACTAGAATTCATTGGCGAAGCGTGAAGTGTTGTAGGGCAAGCTGTGATTATCAGTGACTGTACATAGCTCTCAGTTGTCTGTGTAACCATTTGACTGGTAGAGGCAGGTACATTCCTCGGCCAGTAGTATGTATGAGACGAGGAACTAGTCCTCAGTTATACACCTAGGTCTCAACAACATAACTGTAACCTGCTCAAAGTGTATAGTCAGATCTCATACTGCTTGCCTTGAAACACATCGACGCTTCGCCACTGATACTAGATGATGGGAAAATTCACGCGTTCAATGACCTATAAGCTAGCCTACAAGAATATTTGTGTATTGAATGTGATAGCAGCTGTTTATTAACAGTTCGTTGACACAGTGAAATGGACCTGTGTTCAGTAGCCAATTGCGAACGTGATATTGACCTATAATTGTTGGAATTATGGCAGGCGGCTAAAAAAAAAAAAACAAATTTTACATGCGATGCCACACGTCTGTGACTCGCTAGCAGAATCCCGAAACAAGTGAGAGTTAAATAATCCAACTACTAACCATGGAAGATAATTGGTAGGGACCTGAAAAACTCGCGTTTTTTTAGGCCCAAGCAAACAATTGATCCAACTGTAAGTTTCTGTCACTTTCACAATTAGCCGTTTCCTTATTCGACACCTCATGTAAGCCGATGAGCAGTGGCGGCTCGTGGGTTGTTGCCAGGTGGGGCTGCAGACAGTCGGAACTGTACTCTCTTGATGAACGCGCCGTAGACCAACGACCATGAAATATATGCCGGCTACTAGATGTGTTGTGACCACTCAGTAGTAAGGGGCACCTGCACATCAGCGTGTCAGTGGCTGTAGAGTCAACCAGTGGCGGCTCGTGGGTTGTTGCCAGGTGGGGCTGCAGATAGTCGGAACTGTACACTCTTGATGAACGCGCCGTAGACCAACGAGCATGAAATATTTGCCGGCTACT
>PNEQ01039745.1:0-19940 GCA_003012365.1 Medauroidea extradentata | reverse complement strand
TGTGTTGATTCATTACACGATATGATAGTGTAAAATGATAACAGTTCTCAGCCAGTGAAGCTGCCTGTCACGTGTCTCAATCTCTTGGTACAATGGCTGTGCTATAGCAGTAACTTTCATGTTCTACTAGAGTTCTTCTGAGATCTCGAACAATGATAGAGCCGTGGCTGACACAGTGACTACAGAACTTGCCTAACTTTAAGACACTTCGAGTTCGATTGCCGTTTGGCTCGACTTTTGATATTCGTACGTGGGAATCATAATGGACGACATAGTTGATGGCGGATTTTTCATGAATTTCCGGGTCTCCTCATTCCGGAACTGTTCATAATTACTTCATGTTAGCCTCATCAGCGACGAAAACTTATTTTTAAACGCAGACCAAAATATTTCCATTTTACTTCGAACAATGATTATACCGTATAATGTAATGAGTCAGCGCTCTCGACGACATTCGGCAAATTGTACTTGACGAGCCATGCCACCACCCTCTCCCTTGCTCGCTGTCTAGTTCCGGCGACAAGGCGGCGGGCTGCACCCCTCCCACCCCCTATCTTCCCGCCCCTAATAATGTGGATCATTTATATCTGGCTGACGTCACGTGCTCTCTGAATGAGTGGCCACCTGTCAATCATACTTGACAGGCACTTAGCTTTGATGTGACCCAATGTTACCGCAACACCTGGAAATTTCCGATTACATCAAACTGCAATGTCGGCGAGCTAGGAGGATAATCTGAGTGTCGTCGCAGGCGACTATAAATACAGGCCCACTGCGAGCAGCGAGAGAGTGATTGTGGTGTTTAGTCTGTGAGTGTGTGTAACGAACTTGGTAGCGAAGGACGAGGCGAGACCAGTAGACTAAAGAGACACTGCACTAGTGTGGACATCGGTGGCACGCTTGGAGTTGTGTGAGTAAGTGTGAGAGTGGACGAGCAGGTTAGGGTGTATTATTAATCTAGAATGTCTTATAGCATATTGT
This sequence comes from Medauroidea extradentata, assembly GCA_003012365.1. Classification (NCBI taxonomy): domain Eukaryota; kingdom Metazoa; phylum Arthropoda; class Insecta; order Phasmatodea; family Phasmatidae; genus Medauroidea; species Medauroidea extradentata. The sequence goes on along the minus strand of PNEQ01039745.1, from coordinate 18,959 downwards.
AATAAATTAAGTAATTTAATCTAATTAATTCATTTAATTAGTTAAGTCTCCCATCTCAAACGAACCTGGCTGCGCCCAGGACAGTAATAAAGTCGTTACAATAATAATAAATTCAAATGCATGGTTCTGGTGAGTTCTTGCCTGTATATAACTTACATATTCTGAAGTATAGCATTATAAAAATATTTTTGTATGCCTGAAGGTTCGAATTCGTTTTCTCGAACAGTCAGATCCAAAGATTTTTTCGTTAGTACTCTCTTCTTATGATACAAAACGATTTTTAGGAATATATCCAGGCAACATTATGTCGTCTGAGAAAACAGAATTTTGTCACATAGTACTAAAATCCTGTAGCCTATGCGCGTGATATTATACCAAATCAGTTGATTGCAATATAGTAATTTTCCATAGAAATTGAAGAATTTGGTTTGGAATAGGTAATTTTGGGAAGAACTTACTGTTGCAGCAAAGGCAACATAAATTCTCTATCAGCTAGTGACACTTGTACTGGCACATAATACACAGCACTTGGAATAATAATATTTTGAAATTATTCCCTACTGAAAGTTTTTATCTGAACAAAAATAATTATCTTGACGTTTGGCATATACCACGGAGTCAAAGTAGTCTCACCTGGTAAGGAACCAACACAAAATTATATTTAATTGCATGAGTCTGTAACTTATAACCAGGTTACCGGATGATGTGCTCGAATACAAGCCAACAGCATGATCAGGTGATGCTATGTTATATGATGTTTAAGTAAATGTTGGCTGTACGTCTCTCTACTCAATAGGTGCCTTGTACTTACATAAGCATGGCTCCTAAGTAAACAAGTGAGGTTACCGTGCCTAGTTTATCGTGTGGGAGCAATTTATGGCATCTTGTTGTACTTAACATTCCATCCACCTTGTTAGAATGGGCTAACCTATAATAGAGAGTTAACCATGCACACAATTTATAGCACTAAATCTGATGGTCACGAGACTCGGAAGCTGGCAGGTGGTCCATATCAGTGATCAACTGACACAGCTTGACGAGTGGACGTTATAAAACTGCAGTGTTGGTTCACTCTGTGTGATTATTCGTGGAAATGCAGTATGCTCCTGAGCGAATACTGATGAGGCGAGTCATGTGCTAGGTAAGCGGAAGAGTCTCTTGTTCCTTACATTGGAAATATTGTGAATGACTGAAGTATGATAGATGGGCGGGCGTAAGTACTTAAATTTCAAATTATTACGGTCTAATCTAATTCAAAGGACGTGAAATTGGTATATCTTCTGTTCGAGAGAAAACAGTAGATAATGCTTTGTAGATAGGTGTTTTGGTATTTTTGACAACAATTATTATCTACCTTTCACAACCGCCCAAAATTAAAAGCAGATGGATAGTTGAAGTGCCAGGAAATGCCTCAATGTCTTAGAATATGAGCAACAGAATCACGAGTCTCAAAAGGCTAAAGGAGACGGAATATTCCTGCAAGTTTTCTTCGAACATTGATGAAGTTAGTGCTACAGTCAGGGTCAAGCTAATATGGGCAGCCATGTCTAGGACTGAATCTTTAAAAAGCATCTGGGAATACATCTGTAGGCGAATAAGAAACTTGTTCGACAATTTAAGAACCTAAGTTACAGTGTAAACAAATATTAATATTACTTGTGGACTTGCCCTCTTGCTTTTGGTGTATAGTGGTTGGAAAAGACCACCGTAATTCTGACCGACAAGATAAAGCGGCTTTATTTGTTGTGTTAAGTTTGGTAAGCAGTTCTCTCATGGCTGCGCAATTAGGCATCGGGTTGATGCGAAAACATGTTATGCCAGACACTGATGCAATATCTTTTATGCTATAAACCAAGCTGAGATGATCTAACTGTTCTGAAGCAAGATTTGCTATAGAGTTCAATGATTAGATAGAGTTAAATTATTAAATTGATGAAAGGATTTGCTTTTGAAAGCAGTCGGCACAAACAATTTTAAGTTATTTTTTTCAATGAAAAATACTTGTGAAATCGTTAATGTTTTGGCTCTGACACAAGACTGACTACTTCTGTTTTGCATTCCTAGTCAATGTAGTATTAAAACTCTTAAAGTTCAGGTAACAGAGTACTTCAGGTAAGAGTACTGATCTGAAGTATTTGCTAACAAACCAGACCCTGGTTTCAACAATGGATGAAGGGTAAGATGACCTGGCGTCAGCAATCGAGAAGTACAGTTCGCAGTATTCTTATATATTCACAAACTTCCACCGATCTGCTGCAACTAGCTCTTGCACTCGAGTTTATTGGTATGTTATAAATTAATGTTTTCCACTTCTGGAACGGTAGTAGAAACAGTTGTAGTGATCAAGGAGTGTGAGAACTTTTTATAAATTTCGTTGTGTTCCGTAAGAGTGAATGAAGACTGATTCAGATGTTGAGGTAGGATATATTCAGGCGTGGAAGAAGTGCAAGCTCATTTTGTAATTCAGGCCACTTTGATGTGGAGGACTGTCATTCCACCGCGATCTACAATGCCTCAACTTTAGAATACATATTTTTACAAAGGATTTTACTATAGCTAATAAGCACAATGCTGTAGGTATCCTAGACAAATATGACAATTGGCTTCGTTTACAATTTCAACTAGTTTTATTTAGGACTTCGCAATAGAATGAGTTTGTTGATGAACTTCACTTAATGTCAGCATATGATCTCCACTGAGAAACTTTCTCTGTCAAATTAAAGATAATAATGGTAACATAAGTCCTCTTTAGGCAGACTTAACAGAATTTTTTGAATAACTGGTGGTAAAGGTAAGGTGTGTGGGCTTTAGGTTTCATCAACAGCCAGGTTGCTGCAGATTGCTGCACACAATTCGACTTGAGAACAGAAACTGTTAGTGGAATCAGCAATGGTCTTTAATGACAAACAGACGTATCATTCGTCCAAAGCGATTTAGTGAAACCATGGAAAACCAAGAAATTCCAAATAAGATTCATAAGAATAGAACATCATACCATTGAGCCAACACGGTGGTTTATTTGTGGTGATTTTTCTGAGCTTGAACCTCCCTCCTCTCCTTGTTGCCAACAATTACACAAATTATTTTCATAACTGTTCTCTCTCGGCACTATTATGAATCAAAGTAAAATGAGTATACACATTGTTCCTGAAAGCATGAGCTGCTGAGGGGTGCTTAACTTCACCACTGTCAATAAGTTGATGTATCAGCTGACTATCTCCCCACAACACGATAATAATTTTGCTTTGTGTATACATTTGCTTAGTGCCATAAGGGGAAACTGCATGATGTCATCGTAAATGCAAAAGTAGCTCACATATGTAGTAGTAAGAATAACATAAATGAGAGTAAGAACCCTGATGGCCTTTGTTGTCTTACTGTATGATTAGCTGAATCGCGACAAGGAAAGTAGTATGCATTAACAACTTATGTAGGTGAAGCAATTAATCCCATACAGCCCATTGTCCAAAGTGTCTCTCACGACGGCTTTGTAGTCATCACATAACACTAGTCCTTTATTCAAACGCCACAACATGGATTTAAAACAATGCCCAGTATGATCCATTTTCATCCAGATCGGGACTGGGATTAACAAAATGTTAGGTTACCACATACCTGTTTGAATGATCTCGCACATTGATACACAGATATGCTTTTTTGAAACCAGTTTCTATTTGGGCCCTTTTTCTAACTCCCAAAAGAGTCTCACAATATATTCAATTACTATTGTTTCTGTCATAGACAAAAAACATCAATGTAACTACAGTTAATAAATAAAAATATAGGTTTTTAAAGCACTCGTTAGGTTCCAACCACGGCTAATATTTGCCCAGTACATGTTCCCACTCTACGCCTAGTATACACACTGACAAAGCATTCTGTTTCCAAAACATATCCAATCTTGGGTGGCAACGGTAGGATTTGTCAGGTTAAGCTGAAACACAAGTCACCAGTATTTGTGTTCAACATTTGAAGTAGGCAATTGTGACGAAATCTTTGAAAGTACCAAAATATTGATTTCATTACGAGAGGACACCTGATAAATAAGTTAATAGTCATATTGTGCATGTCAACAAGCTCTGTGGGTATTTGCTAACCCAACACCTAGAATATTTTCTAGTCTGCATTTTAGGTGAAGGTACTGAACATGGGCGTCTAAACAAAACTTGCCTGGCTGACAGAGTCTTACGGTACACGATCAGTGTGCACTGCTTTGTGATGTCCAACTTCAGTGACTGCAGTAGATAACCGCATAAGTGATGTTATTTTAGTAATGTTCAAAAATGCTTGCGATGTCACTGCTGTGAATTTTCTTGGTCTGAAGTACTACACGATGTGCTCCTATAATTTGTTGGAGTACCGTTAAAACGAAATAGTGTGCGGTTCCTAGCGTTACATTAAACAACTTGACGGAGATGAACATTCTTTAACCGAATGTGAACAGCATTGATAATTTGAGCATATTCTGATTTGTGTGGCAATGCTAAAATGTTAGGACGGGAATTCAAAAATAAATAAAGGATGCTTTTAAAAATGGAAAGTGAAACTAAACCCAAAGTTTTTACTTTCGGATAGTAACATGTTAACAAATAAACTGGAGCTCTGAGAATGAACAATGTCCCGTTTACGTGAGTTTGGAGTTTAATTGTGATAGCAGATTACTTGAGCTAAAATTTTGGCACATAACAACCGTCATGTCATTACTGGACTCTTGGCAAGTGTTACAATAATTATTTTTATCTCAAACTTTCCAGGTGGCTAGTACGCTATGGCTTTGGTTAGTTGGGGGAATAAGCCAAAATGCCAGTAAAGGAGTCAGTTTGTACTGGATACTGTACCCATAAGACGACACTCAACCACATTTGCTGCCAGTATTGTTAGTATTGTGATTACCTAACCATCCACTACATATTGTCCCTTCAAGTAGCGAGTATGCTTCATTTGTACTTATATATCCCATTATCCTGATTGGAACCATTTGTTCACGAGCATCCTGTATAATTTGTTTCTCGTAAACTGAGTACTTTTGGAAAGAGTCTATTTAAGAATTGTGATAAATTCTGAATTTTGTTTGTAGCTTCGGATGTTATCACTTCAGAAACGTAAAGGTTGCAGACTTTGTGTAGATAAAAACGCTGATATGTTTATGTTAACAAGTCCGACAACTATAAACATTTTTGAAAGGAAACAACTAGGGATTAAAGAACAGCAAATTTTTTGTCAGCCGAAGCACATTCCAGTCGTTTTTAAGTTTGATCAAAAGTATTCTAACATATTGCTAGTCACAGCCCCAAGAGCATTTATTCTATTACGTTACGTATTTAGTCTGCATCTTATTTCACGTTGATGGATATTTTTTGTGCTATATTGATTAGTTTTCTTTAGCGTGTTGTAATGTCTGACATAGGTTTAATTTTATATGCAGTGCATTAACATACTAAGTTACAGGCTTATTTCAGTAGAGCAGTTAAATTGTATATCTCGGAGTAATTACTAGCAGTTTTGTTTGTTGTGCTATGTAAATAAGAGGGAGTCGTATGAGTTTTGAGCAAATAGGGACAGGAAGTTATCGCGAAAAGATTTTTGCCTCACTTTGTTTCAGTGCCTCACGTGCATACCCGCATATCTGCTCTGTGGTCAGTGATTGGATGCTGTAACACCCAGCGTGTGGAGGTTAAACCCGCAAATCACAGACGTGTTGTGTGACAGTTATCCATGTACCGATTGGCACAGTCAAATAAATAATAACTCTGCACAAAAACACTCTGCCAATAATTGTGAAGTTGATCTGCAGGTGTGTAAGGAAGGCACTGAAACAATGTGGGGCAAAAATCTTTCCGCTAAAACTACCGGGCCAAATTTATTGCAAATAACAAACGTGAATTATCGCAGTAACGGTATTCTGATTGGAACAGTCAAATGAGAAACGTCTTTTTAACAAAGACACGTTACCAATAACAATGAAGTAAAACTTCATATACATTGAAAGACGTTGATGTAGAAGTCTATTCACGAAAATCAGGGGCCCCTACTGATAATCACTGACCAAAAAATTTTCGCTTCACTTCGTAACAGCAAACTGGCAATCAAGTGACGTCACCACACACACACATGGGTCCATCAGCTGCTTCTACTCTTCAAGATGGCAGAGTGGAGAGAGAATACACCAAAATCATTCAGCGACTTGCAGAAACTCGAGTTGTGGACACAATTATCACCTGAGCTCTATCAGGCACGGATCCAGCGTAGATTTGAGCTGGGAGGGAGGAAGGGAGCATTTGACAAGGAGTTAGCCGCTACGAGCCGACACTTCCTTGGCGTGATCGTCTGCATGTGGATTGGTGTGTTTTTGAGGGAAGAGGTCGAGAAAACCCGGCAGCAGAGAGGTTTGCAAGACATCGAGGTGGCATTGAACTGCGCTCAACGCAGGAAGATTTAAGCTAAGTCACGACTCTCATTAATACAGATACTGTACCTCACACATATACTTGCCATTATTAGTTTGCTGTTAGTTTGGTTTTTAGGCGTGGATTGTCCTTGAAAAGTCTTTTTCGCCTTACGATTCCCTTTGATTAAGAACACATTGCTCTACGCTCTTTTCTTACTAGTCAAGGCACATTTCAATATTTTTATAATCATCATAATTTTCTACTGAGTGAGACAGTTTAACGGAACTTTAAAGTTTTGCATTTGCACTCAATTTATGGTACCTACGTTTCAGATTTCATGTAACAGTCACAGGAGTCAGCCAAGTAAATAATTTAATATTGCAAGTTACCTGCCGTATGCCCTGTTTTGTCAAAGGCAGCTAGAGATATTTTTCATCATAAATTTGGTTCAGAAAGTTAGCTAGTTTTTGGTACAATTACAGGGACACCAGGCGAACTCATCGGGAACTTCAGTGGTAAGCAGTACTAGTGTTTTCCCGAGCCCTCCCCAGATCTCTAGTGCCACGTTGCATAGCAAAAATCAATTCAAAAATTAACCCTGGGTTTTATCACCATCCAATAATCATTAACATCGTACTTATCAGCAGTTTAATACATTACAGTTTACCTCCTGAATAAAAATTATTTAATTTTTACTATAGAAGTCCAGAGAAAGCAACTTACGGCGGAATAGAAGCTAAACATAGCGGAAAGAGTTTTACTTAAATATGGACGTTCCACTCGTCGTACACGCTCCGGTAACTAGGGACTATAGTTTGGAATTTGCAGCAAACGACCAAACGTAATAAAACTATAAAAGGTTAGAATTATGATTTGGTTAAACTTTCTTGAGATATATGTGGATGAGTCAGAAGAGTGTGGTGTATGTGGAAGTATGCGCATGTTTACCTCAGCTAAGTCACACGCCTTACAAGTGGCACAGACATAACTGCACTGCAGTCTGAAGTGTGAAGTCACAGCTTCCAGGGATGCTATCAAGAGCAGGCTATATACATACATACCTAGATGGAACAATTGCAAAGACAAGCAGCGCAGTGTGTTATAACTGCACCGCTTCTCTCTGAACCAGCTATCTCACTTCACAAGACAATAAGCTCTACATAACGTACTTAGCCAGACCGCCAAGTGCCATGCTTGCCAAACAAGCTGGTCTTTATCACGTGCAAACACTTCTACATACCCCTGGCAGACCATTTGACGTTGTAGAACACAGTCGTATCTCGTCTGATAGCCGACACATTTAGCCCTTGCATTCCCCTTCCCCCCTCTCCAAGCAGCAGTCACTTGTCTAGGAAATTAAGACAACCACTTCCCTGGAGCTCCAGCCGGGAGTACTCTCGCCTCACAAACACATATCTCGCCGCGCTTCTTCACTAGAGTCAGGCGTATACATGACCCCGCTCCATGTAACTAAATTAGCGTCTCATTACACTCTACTGTGATGGCATTACATCCGTGGACCCCTCTCGACTCGCAGATTTACTTCTCCAAAATGTAAACCTGGAAGACCAGAAAGAGTTGAGTTTATCCACGTCGTCAGTATACGCGACGAGCGAAGTGGAGAGGTTTGGTCAGCACTTTGAGATGGCTGCCTGCCAGGCCTCCGAGCGGTATGCAGATCCGGTATTTGTAAGATTATTGGAAAACTGATCAACGAACCTGAGTGATACCTGCATGGAAATAGCAGTTCAAAGTACATTATAAGTGTATATATCAATTTCATGTTCACAAATACTCATTAAAGCATTTTTATAGCAGCCGAAAATGGATGATTTGCGGCTCTATTTATGTGTGAAAAACTATGGCGTGGAATTGAGAAAGTTATAAACGTACAGAGTACACTTTTTACTCTGATGTTGCGTCATGCAATATAGGGTCACCTCTGACTGACAAACTGCGGGTAGTTGTCAACGAGAAGACTACACCAGATCAACGACTTGCGCCTAGAGGCCAGTGTGAGATATGATGAGTAGATATATGTAGGGGAGTTTGGCACGTGAAACCTGGGATAGGATCGTAGGATCCACTAATGACGTCACCGGCCGCCATCTTGGATGACGTCATTTCCCCGTTTTTACCTCAAAATTTCCCTTTTTTACCTCAAAATCAATAAAATTTCCCGTTTTTACCTCAAAATTTCCCGAATTTCCCTCAACATTTTCCCGGAAAACTAAAAAAATTCTCAAAAACACAGTATTGCTCAATTAGGCTGGAGGAGGCTGAAAAGGAGCAATAAGAAGCCTGAATGAGCAATATTTCTCATCGGCAATTATGTTTCCAGCATCCATCTTGTCCGGGAGACCTGCTGTCAATTAATTCAATCAAATAAACTATAGGGGTTTTCCCAGAGTTTTCCGAATTTTTTTCTAATTCGCATTCCTACCAACCCCCACTTATACCTCATATTGTTAAAAATATTTTTATAGTAAAAATAAGTTCAGTAAATATCTATACCTCACATGTATGAGCTCCCCCATTCTCTCTCATGCTAATAACATAAACCAGACTCCTATCTTAGCTATTCCCGAACCAGTTTAAATAAATTCAATCAGATAAAGTAAAGGGGTTTTCTCCGAGTCTTCCGAAATTATTTCGATTTTACATTCTAAACACACCCCACTCACATCTCAAAACATAAAACATCTCTTTAACAAAATTAATTTAGGAAATTAAATATATCACACCTAGGCGAGCTCCCCCACCACACCCCTAGCTATTTCCGAACGATTTCCAATAAACCCAATACAATAAATAATAGGGGTTTTTTCTGAGTCGTCCGAATACTTTTCGATTTCGCGTTCCTACCATCCCCCACTCACACCGCATACAGAAAAATATTATTTTTAATTAAATTAAAAAGATAACCAACAATATATGCCAAGATGGAGCTTCCTTAGTGCCCCACCATACTTTACACTCAAGTCACTGGCAGACACCTCCCCCTCCCCTCATCATCGCCAAACTGTTTTTAACTTCACCTTTCTTCCCAAATCACTACATGCATACGAATCACGCGCTCATCACGTGACACTCCTCCCCTACAATACCATGATGTCATCCTGTACCACCTTCCCCTCCTCTCCGAGTCAGCACATACATGTGTCGCAGTATGGCGCAATACTAACCTTTGTACTTCCCACTTACTCCTCCATTACATTAGTCGTCACATTCCTGAGATGTGACATCATATTGGTGTTGCAGAATGGCGCAACTCTATAGGTAATTTTCAGTATCGTTCTCGTGAGCACATTTCCCCATAGCTAACCTCTAGGTCGGGCTGCAAGTAGTTACTGATCGTCTCCTAGGTGGTGTTGATTATTAGGACTTTGGTGCTGGGTCTTTCCACCAGGAGAGCTAGTAGCTACACCAATCTTCTTGGTTCCAGTGTCGTCAGCTAGAGAGCGTTAGTGTTTTATGTACTAATGGTTCAGTCCATCTCCATTTCCAAGTATCACCGTTAGGAGCGCTACCCCACCTAACCTAACTTAACCTGACCTGTCCTTCTAACAAGTCAAATGTCTAACCTTGTCTCTGTTCTTCTTTTAAGCAAACACTTATTTTCCCTTATATGTATGTCTTGTTTTAATTTTTTTAATCTCGTGTACTGCTTTTAAGTATTTTTATCACTCCCTCCACACCTCTGGTCTTTCTCCCTCCACACCACTTCTCTCTCTTTCCCCACCCTCCTCTCACTTCACCAACCTCTCTCTCCACCCTTCTCTTCTCTCTCTTACTCAACCGTCTTCATCTCTCTCCACCCTCCTCTCTCTCTCTCCACCTCCTTCGTTCTTCCTCACAGACATCACATTTTGCTGTTTAGATTTCTGAGTTAAGACTCCAAAGCTTTTTTTTTTCGTTTTTTTAATATTATGTTTTTTATTTAATTTCTTGTAAGTTGAACTTTAGTATGTGGTTTCTAGTGTCGCACAGTACCTATTGATACTTTGGTTTAAGTAATTTTCTTGTATGTAGATAATTGTGTACAGTATGTTATTTATTTGAATTTTTTTGTTGCCTGTATCTAACCTGACCTAACTTAACCTAACCTAACATGTCCTTCTAACAAGTCACATGTCTAACCGTGTCTCTGTTCTCCCTTTAACCTAACACTTGTTTTCCCTTGTATGTATGTCTTGTACTACTTTTTTTAAGTGTGTATCGCCTTTTAACAATTTTATATCACATTTTTTTTTCTTTATGGATTTACATATGCTCTCTATCTCTCTCTTCACCTTCTCCTTCTAACTCTCTCCAAACTCCTCTCTCTCTCCCTCCCCTCCGCCTTTCTCCGCCTTTCTCTCTCTCACACCACTAACCTATCTCTCGATCCAATCTCATTCATCTCTCCCTTCCTTTCCTCATCTCTCGCCCTCTCGGATTTTACATGTCGGTTTTCTGTGTTAGGCTTTAAAAGACTGTTTTTTTCGTTAAAATATACGACTTTAAGATATTTTTCTTTTACGTTGACCTTTCGGTGTGTGATTTCTAGTGTCCCAGAGTAACTTAGTGCTTTGGTATTTTCTTGTATGTAGATGATTGCATTCAATATACTATTTATTTGATTTTTCGACTGTAACTAGAACTTTGAAATACTATTCGTGTTAAACTTCTACTGAATTTTTTTTCTGAATCTAAAATATCTTGGGTTTTTCAATAGGTGTCAGAACTATTGTATAGATAACATTTTCGGGCTGTTGTGAGACATCGGGTCTACTGTATATCTGTAACTGTCCTCAGTGATGGAGTGATGTTCCTTAACCAATTTCCCGATGTAATCTGCGGGAGTATCGTGATTTTTTCGCTAACCTTCTCGTCACTGCAAATTCTTGTAGCTGCTAGTAGTGTAACAAGCCTCTCTTCATTGTAGTCTTTTAGCAGTATGGGCGTTGCTTTAGGCACTAAACTTTGTCAGATAATATCGTTTAAGCTTATTGTGCGGATCTTCTCAGTGTAGTCAGGATGAATGACACTGTCGGGAGGGATATAATGAACACGACTCACCATTAGCCAGAGTATTATGTGGTAGAGGGTTCACTACATCTTCAAACATACATCACGTTTCGTCTAGTCTATTAAGCGCCAGTTTGTTACTACACTCTGGGTATAGTTGTTCTTCCATAATCAGATTTTATATACAGTTACTCACATAACCTTCTCTCTGTTCTGAGCCCTGATGTAGTGCTCAAAGGTAATTTTCTTTTTTATCACACATTTCTGGAGTCCGTTTTGCCTTTTTACATACATTCTCACAGCACCTGTACGCGTATATCTTTACACACACCCTTCGAACATGTCCAAACACATGTTCCCACACCCTCGGCCCATGTCCCTACACTCTTCACAAACATTCCCTTACACACCTATGTACACTCCTTACACAACTTAACATACTCTTCACACGTCTATGTAAGCATCTAACATAGCACTGCAGGCACCTCACAAAGCACTGTAGGCTCCGCACACATCTCCAAAAAACTCACACATACAAAAATATCACTAATGATGTGAATGACTCCTCGCACTCACCACATGTCCCCACACCCTTCAAACATGTTCTCACACCCTCCGTCCATGTCTCTACACTCTTAAAAACCATCCCCCCACACACCTATGTACACTCCTCACACAACTATGTAGGTATCTAACATAGCACCGCAGGCATCGCAGGCACCGCAGTTAGCACTACAGGCACCTTACAAGACTATGCGTTACCCATACGAAACTACACCCTCTACACAAATATCACTAATGTTGTGCATAGCTCCATGTACTCTCCACATGCTCCACGCACATATTAGCACACCATCCACACATGACCCCATAACCCTCCACACATCGTACTACAGGCACCTCACATAAAACAGCTGACACCTCACATAAATCAGCTGGCACCTCACATAAACAGCATGCACCTCACATAAAACTACATGCACCTCATATAAAATTAAATGCCCCTCACATAAACACGCCTGCACCTCACTGCACCTCACATAAGACGACATGCACCTCACATAAACACGCCAGCACCTCACATCTCCGCACATAAATATGCCTGATCCGCACATAACTACCTCTGCTCCGCACACAAATACACCCACTCCGCACACAACTACGCCTGCTCCGCACTGCTCCGCACACAAATACGCCCCCTCCGCACATATACTACCCCTGCTCCGCACACAAATACACCAGCTCCGCACACAAATACGCCTGCTCCGCACAGCTCCCCACACAACTACGCCTACTCCGCACACAAATACGCCCACTCCGCACATATTACGCCCGCTTCGCAATCATCTCAAGCACCTCATATGCCATCGCAGGTATCTACATACTTCATACGTGTCCCCAGACCCTGCAAATATGTTCCTATACATGTTTCCACACCCTCCACATTATCCCCACACTGTGCAAACATGTCCCTACGCATGTTCCCACACCCTCCACCGAAGGAATCGATTGGTCCTGGCTTCACATAATCACATTCCAGCAAGAATTTAAGGGCTCCGCATTTATTACCTTTATTTTTACCTACTGTATACTATGATGTTACCATACATACACATAGTCAGACTCACATTGGTGTTATCAATCTCAGACTCGTAAGTCTTCACATTCCCACGGAATGCAGTTTCCACATTGACGAACTCGAACTTTACTAACACACCAGACCCTACTACGATTTTAGGGCAGGTTGATGGCGTCCTGGAGCAGGACGACCGAGAAGGTTCCAGTTATTGCTCACGTAGCTTTTCTGAGCTGGTCGTACTACTTTACCCTTACAGATCTTCGTGTGCCTGGCCAGATTGTCAAGACGAGTGAACTAGGCACAGCAGTAGTTGCATTTCAGCAGATTTCTTTCCATATTATGCTCACAATCTGCCTCATTTCGACGAGGATTGCGAGATTAAGCGAACTGCTTCTTGCGATACTGTCATCAGGTAGTTACTTCCCTCTTGACATCACCATTACAGGTACGTAAGTGCTTAATTAACTTGTCTTTGCGAGTGATTGATAAACCACACCGCTCACAGACCAGACACTCTTCACGACGTGGATTGAAGTCACAATTCTTCTAATGCCTCAGCGTATTATTTCGCAAAGTAAAGACTTTACCACAGAACTTACAGTAAATAATGCCAAACGAAGAATACGGTCCTTCCAGTACGCTAGTTCGTTCTTCTACGAACCAGGCAAAATCTAACCTTAAATCTCTGGTTGCTTTTTACCCTAACCTAAAAATCTTGATTTATACACTATTCACCAGCTAAAATAGCGCGATGGGCTCAACGTAGCTCACTTAATAAGCACTCGAAGTAGGCTGTGCGTACAGAGCTAGTACTCGAACGTCAAAGAAAACAGTAACTGTACGTGGCATCTCGTGCGACTGATTATTAACCCTCACTATTTACTTATTTCGTACACTGTATTTACATTTTGCTAGCATTCATAGCCTCTGACTTATAAACAGAGGTCTCATACAGTCAGACGTGTGTATACGTGTTAGGTCCTGTTTTTCACGAAATTTGTATTAATGTACTGGGTGCGCACTGTACTGAATTACAGATTTATTTTTGATACAAAAATGGTAAAGAACTTGCCTCACGAAAAATATATTAATCGCATTGTATAGAGCATCCTGTATGTTTTGTAGTCAGGGTTAATAACGTAATATAATTTTTAAAGAATACTTGTATACGCCTATAAATGTTGTTTTCTTAGTAACTGAACACATATTTCTTGGTCAGGACTTTATTCGATAGCGACCTCTGTAATAGTTCGCCATGATGATAAATAAATCATCGAACTGTTATACGTTCTCTTGAGACTCGCGAGCCGGTAGGTATTAGTTTGAATACTGGTACATGCAAAGAACGCGAGAGGGATAGTTCTGAAACAGTATCATGGCTCAACATATTTAACTGCGAGCTGTAGGCTTCCCGATAGTAAATTTTATTTTCAGGACACAATAACAGTGACGGGAGAAAGAACTCGGGACGGTAGTATGTGCGGTTCGCCAAGATGCTAACGTGTATGTACATGGTAGAGACTGACAAACATTACAGTAGAGGGGTAGATACTCGGAACCAAAGGTATAGTTTAATTTGTAGTCAGTACAAAGGAATTTATACGTCATAATGTACAACAGGACGTTTTCCCAGGAGACGAAATAACGTTTTGACAGCATTTTACATAGATCTACGTACGTGTCTTCGCCTTCTCTATAGTGTAAAAGTTAATTTTATATCCGTAATAAGTATATATTTAAAAAAAAACAGCCACTATAATCGGCGATAAAAGGAAATCAACTTATATGGTTTTCGAGCCCCGAACCCAGGACTAAGTCATCGCGAGCGTACATTCTATTTTGTTCTCTTAATTCACCTGTGTATAGGCTTTACGAAATTGAAAAATAAATCATGGGAAATATTAATATGTTACGGAAATGCGGTTTGGTGTTAAAGTCGGCCGCCTGTGACACACATGACTTTCCCGTCAGCTTCATTCTAGCCGCGTCACAAACTAGCAGAACATTAATCAAGTGTTTTACTGGTTTAAATAACAATGCTAAAGCATAATGTAATGCGAGGCCGGTATGTACATTGCAGGCATTTGACCTTTTGCACAACTCCTTATCACAGTAGGCACGGTTAGGTAGAAAAGAATTAATCTCGGATATAATAATAAATTCATTAGTTTCGAACTAAGGAATGTATGTTAGCGCTTCACATACACCTGTAATAGTTATCGCTTTTTGTAATTGTGTATAAAATAAACCTACAGAAGCGGATATTCACGCATAGCTGAACTTTTACGAAAAATAGTACTTTTCATATAAATTGTTTTTTGTGCGAGCTGCATACAATACAAATATTGCATTTAATTACACCTGTATCGTAAGTGTATACTATTAACGGCAGTATATATGCTTGTATCAGACATGCAGTAAAATAAATACTTATTAATACTTTACTAGCTGAAAATATAAGTCTCGGGCGGTTTAGACTGGCCGTATATGCGAAACAGTTACATTTAATTACGGCTGACATATAACTATCGGGCTCAAGTAATATTAATGTTTGCCTTAGATTAAGGATTAACTTTTTCATACGTAGAATAAACATTTTCAATAGCCTGCGCACCACTTCCTTATACCTTCTTGGCTTTAAGCTTAAGGGTGCTCGGTGCGGTATGTAAAACAGTGGGAAACATGTGTACCATTATTGATAAATTTTTTGAGAACGAATGAATTTTAAATTATGTCGTTTTCGGAAGTAGGTTTCTTAATGTCGTATAATGTCTAAGACAATTGATATGTGTGAAAATCTTTTAACATTTTTAAGAAAAAAGTCTGGAAAATGTGTCTTTTTAAAATGATTTAGTTAATTGTAGTAGAGTAATGCTACATGAATAACGCATGTCTTAGACTTGTTCCTTACAATGCTGTATATCATGTTGCAATCTGAACATTTCTGGAATAACTATTATCCTGTAAAAACAGTAATGAAAATTAAATAATTTAATTTTTTTAACCGACGAAAACAGGACATCTACTTGTGGAGATATGTTGCTTCCATCCCCAGTCCCTTGAGTGAACACTGAGCAGTTATGAGAGGATAGTAAGTGACTACTCATGTTACCAAAACTGACAGGGATTATCTGCAGGGCGCGATCTATCAGCTGGAGCCAGATTCTCACGAAAATGCCATGAGTCCTACGGTAAAGACGAGTGAGGTGTCATTTTATTAAGTTTTTTGTGTATGTTACGAATATTGTAACCCATAAAACGAAATTTCTATATATTTGTACTTTTTCTTTATAAACTATATGGTAGCTACCGATTTAGATTTCTGGGTTAACATATTCGTAATCTACATAAAATACTTAATAAAATGACACCTCACTCGTCTTTACCGCACGATTGAAGACATTCTTTCACTCAGCTGATAACTAACAAGCTTTTTCCCTTTTCTCAATTGGATTATTACATGATTATGATTTGAACGATCATTTGAAGATGCTTCTACTGAAATTGCGAATAAGTTATACAATAAAAATAATCAAAACTGCATGGTATTTATTCTTCAATACACTATTAAGAAAACATATTACAATAAAATCATTGGAACAATAGCAAGCATAAGAGGCGCTTACTCATGCAAATCCCAATTCCAGAAACCGGAAATACACTGTCGTCATTGTAAATGCATAAAACTGTTACTTTCGCAATTAAAAATATCAAGTGTTTCATAACAGTCTGGAGTTCATTTTGGTAAGCACTTAGGACACAGCCCCAACCTTCCAGAACACAGCCTCAGTATCAGCGATTTTGTATGTAGGTGCAATAGCGTAGTTTTTTTGGTTCGTTTTATTTTATAAAATGTCCAGTTTCAAATATGAGGATGTATCCCGCAGTAAAAAAAAAAAAAAAAAAAACTATTCATATTTGTAAACATTACACGTGTTTTAAAGAATTACCTGGATTTTAGAATTGACCTTAAGTAAATAAAAGTGGTACAAAAGACAAGAATTAAGGCGCGGTTAACATTATATTAATGTTTCACATCTCACAGATCTCTTTTCTTTAGCCCTCTAGGCTTCTTGTTGGGCTGTTATTATGTAGAGGGGATATTTTATGTCACTCTTCAGGAACTTTTTGAAAAACTGAGCTTTTGCCCTTTCTTCAAGCAGACATTCAGGTTCACTGAATACAATGGTGGAAATAGCTTTTCTGTATTCCTACTGGTTAATATGTTACACCCTAGTGGGAGGGCCATGAATCTCAGGGAAATTTGGAAGTAAAACACGATTTTTGAAGTAGTTCTTTACTTGAAAACGATAGCCAATTACATAATTTAAATGTTGCAATTGAATTAATGACCTATCAAACATACCGTAGGATACGCAAGTTACGGCTTAGTGCGTAGGGAACTGACTACGAGAGAAATTGTGCGATAAAAGCACAAATTCAAAGCTTTTGAGCGAAACGAAACAATATGATTTACCTTCATTAATATGTACTTACAATTACACAAGACGCATAATGTTTTTTAAGTTTTCGAAGTATCAGTGACAAGTTAGTGTGTCAGAGCGGGAGACAACTGTAGTTCACATATTTTCCGCGCACACACAAAGGTTTGCAGAGCAGTATGTGCGTGCATGCGCTGTAGAATATTGATTCTAACGAAACCTAGCAACTTTCTATAGACTTTTTTTTTTATTATTCACACTGGCTAGTTGACCTTCCGCACTTCGCCAATGTAGCGAAAAACGGTACCTTCGGGCCCCGAAAAAAAATTTTCCCGTCATGTGACGACATCGCGCCTATTGTGTGTTTCTAAGGAAGGTATGGACATTATTTTGCCGTTTATTCTAGGTCTCTAAAGTTCTTATTTCCAAATGACCGCTTCAATGCAAAATTATCAAAATCTTAATAAAGTAATCATACCTCTCTACTGGAAACCATTAAAAATTTTACTGTAACACAATATATAAATAAAGTATTAAAGATCTGTTCGAGTTTAACACATTAATTTTAGTAGAAATTATTAATATAGGTGCGTAATTTTTGTAACCTTTAAGCGGATTTTTTTATATTCGTTCAAGGCCGAAAAGGAAATCACTGAAAATATCTTTGTACAACATTCGTTAGCCATACTGCAAATGAGAAAAGTATTTGTGTGTGCTAAACCAGTGGCAATATGCATTCGGATTAGTTTAGAGTAAAATAGAGGGAGGGAACTTTTACTTCAAAATGTAACTCATTTTTATCAATGACATATTCAGACAATTCTTGAAACCATTCGTTTGCAGATTGTTGAATGGTATAGATAATAAAACGTATATATCCTAGACAGTGAAAATATTTTTCAGAGTTATACAAATCAGAGCACCTTAGGTGTAATGAATGTTGTACGTAGTTCAAATGGTTAGAACAGTATAGCAACTCGTACAAAAATTATTGATAAAACGGTAAGTAAGAATTATTTTACAAATACATTTCGCGGTAGGCTACACCTGTATACTTATTAACATTCGTGTTATTTTACCAACGAATGTACAGACATATTAACTAAACACAATGCAGCTAATCTAATGTTTCAATTAAATAAAAAAACTTGTAGGGTAAAGTGGGGGAATTCCGATCGTTGAGGTAAATCCGATCACCACGTGAGCTCTAAGATTCCGGCGTGATTGGGTCGTCTGTATGGTGCTGCGCTCTAGCGGAGAATAAATAAAGTACGTTCTGCAAGTGAGGTAACGCTGGCTCTGTAGATACCGGAGTGGTGGTGTTTTCTTTGTTACGTCGCTATTTTGTGAGGTAAGTGAGAATGAATATACTTAATATCAATAATAGTTTATACACATAAAAACACCATGTTTTCAGAATAAGATAAACTAGGAAAGAAATTTTTAACTTCACCTCATCTTTAAAGATACAAACTGTGTTTCAACATGGCGATTCGGGGTAATTTCGATCAATGGTGATCGGACTTACCCCGAGTGATC
>PNEQ01039744.1:0-27953 GCA_003012365.1 Medauroidea extradentata | reverse complement strand
TTCCTTTCACGCAATGTTGTGAAGATTCTACAATTGTACAGTTTACCAGGACTTTGCAGATCGTCGACCATAATATAGTGAATATTGACAGTGCCATTGTACCGACTGCGTCAGTGAACGACGTAATTTGACGACGTTAGAAACAGTTCAGACATTGCAAGTTATCAAGAATTAACATATATATTACTCAGCAGTTATATTTCCAACGTCTCCACGTATCCAGACTTTCATTATATACCTAATATTCCATTTGTTGGTTTGGAATATTTACCGTCGCCGTTTGTAAACATGACATTCTTCGCCATAGATGTGATACAGACTAAACAGACACAGGTACAGGCAGTGCAGCTAGTCTGGTGCTACACTAGCGCTATCGAGCGACAACGGCGGAACCTCAAGAAATATTCCCGAGAGCTGTGTTGATATAATTTTCCCATAATATTGTGAATTTCTGAAGGGAATTGTTTATATAATTAATATTGTTCTAAGCGAGACTTGTGATGTTTATATTGTGTTTTCATTGTGTTATTCCAGATGTCCTAGTAATAATTGATATATTGTAATTTGACTCGTCATAGTTGCTCAGCCATGTTGGGCGGACTATTTCCAGTGATAATATTCATTCTCGCTTCTTGTATTTATACTCGTGTATTTGTCGTTTCGGGGTTCAGTCGGCTTCTAGTGAAATGTAAGTGTTGCTTTGTTATTCGTTATTGTAAATGTGGAATGGGTTGTTATGCTGCAGGACTTGTAAATGATTAATTTGTGGCGCCTTGTTTCGTTTCGTGTTTATTATTTCTTGAGTTGAAGTCCTGTAGCATAATGGCCCAAGTCCTAGTGTTTCGTTCGCGTCTTGTGTTTGTTGTTGTTTCACCTTTTTTCTGATAAATTAAAGTAACTTTCGCGTTCAGGATTTCATAGGTAAATTAAAGTAAATATGTAATTATTATTCAGTGAGAGAGAGAGAGAGAGAGAGAGAGAGAGAGAGAGAGAGAGAGAGAGAGAGAGGGGCAGACATGTAATTTCTGTAAGTTTAATTAATTGATTAATTGATCTTTAAAGGTGTGCAATTTGATGCTTGGATTTAATAGTGAAAGTAAACCATTTCCGATCTGTAATAGTAAACCAATTAGATGTTTTGCATGCACCTTCTGTGCCCGACTATGAGACTTTTGTGTGAGGGTGTAAACTGTTAATGCATTACTACTGAGGTAGGATATGCTTGTGTTTGAGAATGTATGTTGGGACGTGGTTCCCGGAAGCTTTAATTAGTATGTAAGTATGTTTAGGGGTGTGTGTCCCCTCGAATTTATGTTAGGGTTTGCTGCTGAGAGTCAGCACTTGTTGTGTGAGCTAGTTCCCTATGAGGTAGGGCTAGCCTATGTTTTGTTGTTGTCTTTGCTACACCCTCCTCTAGGTTAATTGACTAGGGCTTCTTGTTATTTCCTATTTGTTCAACTTTAAGTGAGATTCCATTTGCACACCTGTTATTGTATTTTTGTAAGATTTATGTTTAATGTTATTTGTTGAATGTTTTGATCCTTGGTTAACTGAGTTTGTATTATTTGTGAGGTTTTGTAACTGATGATTTTGTTTCGATTATTAATAAATCGCTGATGCGATTAAACCAGCCTTTGGTATTGTTTATTGAAGTTGAAGTTAATGGTAATTTCCCTTCTACAAATTTGCTAATAATTGTGACTATGCTTACAGATCATGCTGATCACTTGCTAGTTTTGCTAGACTTGAGGTTATGAGTATCTAGCTCAGATTGAATTACATTATACCCTAGCCTAGGCGTAGCTTGCTAATTGTTGGGGATCGCAACCCTCGTTCCTGCCTCTGCTCTGCTGCTGTGATAATTGTTAGGTGCCGTCA
This sequence comes from Medauroidea extradentata, assembly GCA_003012365.1. Taxonomy (NCBI): domain Eukaryota; kingdom Metazoa; phylum Arthropoda; class Insecta; order Phasmatodea; family Phasmatidae; genus Medauroidea; species Medauroidea extradentata. The sequence continues at coordinate 26,075 of PNEQ01039744.1, read as the reverse complement.
CCATGTCGAGGTTAGCCCCGATGGAGGGGTGGTGATGGTACAATACTAACAAACATATAGCTTATATCACTATTCTTGCTCGCGTCATGGCTCTTGAGTTTGGCAGCGCCCTAATGCTGGAAGTTTATTTTCAGAGAATCCTGTAAACACTTGTATTTTGATTTACTGCAAATATTTTTTATCGGATCACATGCATCATATTAAATGACCAAGGGCCATATTAATAGTCGTGTTTGAATACATAAAACTAACCTTGAGTAAAGATGACTGTTAAATAATCAATTCTTGAGACTCCATTTAGACTTGCATTATTAAGTTACTCAGCAGAGAACACTTTCAGAGAATCTTGTCTTGATACTCGTTTTTATGTATTAATAGTCGAGTATTGAGAGACATGCTTAGTAATAGTCGCTGAAACCTATATCAGTTGAGAGAAAACTCGGGAAAAAAACTTGTATTATTATCCGTTCACTCTTGAGTTTTAGGATAAACAAAGCAAATTATAAACAAACATGTTCATTGGCTGCCGACCGCCGTGCACTGTGATCTTGCATAAGAAATAGATCTTTATCTGTCGTGTACATATAAATTGACCACTCCATCACTTAATGAGTTTTATTAACAAATATCTAAAATATACAGACGTTACAATCACAATCTGCGACGCTGTATGTTTATTACTTTAATTATGGTTAGCGGACGACACGTCCGTACAGTTGGTTCACGAGTTATTTAACGACTGACGCACTGCTAAACGTACGAGTTTCTTGGTACACTTGCCAGTATTTAGAGACGTACGATACTCTGAAGATACCAAAAGTTTAGTTCTGTAATAATTACCACAGTAACAATAAGTCAGAAATATCACAATCAGATATAATGTTTTATTTTTTCCAAATAATTTTGGACGTTGACGCGTCAATGTTGTGGTTTCTGCGAATGTTTTCTTTCGTTCGTCCATTTTCCGTTCCAGTTCGTCCGATCCTCGGCCGCGTGGTCCGAACCAAAGTTCCTTGTTCTATTTTGTTCCGTCCTCGCGCCGGTTTATATTTACGTCGCTTGCAGATTAGGTTATGTGATGCTGGACGTGAACAGTGAAAATGTCTTGCATGGTTTTCGAAACGTGGATATATTTCTTCATTACTGAACAAACTGTGGCGATGTTTATAAGGCAAGAATAAAAATCTCGCATAGCAATCTTTCATGTATAAAAAAACAATATGTGTCGTGAATTATCGACAGATTGTTTGGTGATTTATAAAATGAAATGTTTCCAAAATGAAGTACAAAATAATCCAGGAGGACTTTACAGTAAGTTTAATCACTCATTTTGTTGACAACTGTTACTCTGCATGTAGTACCAAATTTTCGTTACGTTAATACCGGAATATCTTAATACAATCGTTAGTCAAGACTTGACAATTACTATTAGAGTGAACGGAGAATAGCAAAGTTAACTTGAAAGGTTACGTGAGACACGAACTGCAATGTTTAAAGAATAAAATTTCTGGTATCAGCTGACAATAAAATTAACCTTGTCTAATAGAAAAACTTGGACTAGAATGGTAAGAAATACTAATTTGGTGATGTTACATACGATGGTACATCCTTATTACTTATTTAGTAAAAAGTAGTTTAACATTTATTAAATTATGACCTAATTATTTTTGGTGTGTGTATTACAGTGTGCCAATGAATTTACCTCGTGTGGTGCACGATGATCCTTTTGATTTGTACAATCGTTATAAAGATTACCATCGTCATGTGCCCATATTTAGACTAAGGAAACATTATGTCCGAGATGCAAGGAATCCTTTTGATTGGTGGGCTGACCGCGAATTTGTCAGGCAGTATAGATTTTCAAAAGATGCTGTTGTTCACTCCATACTGCCGCATATCGAGGATGCATTGCAGAAACATACAAATCGTGGTTTGCCAATATCTCCAGTCCAAAAACTGTTGTTGTGTCTGTGGTTTTATGCGACAGGGTCCTACCAGGTAAGCTGTGTGATATGAATGTAATTGCAGTATTATTCAAATAACGAATGCATGACAATTGACTACTGTTTAAGGGCGCCGTCTACTAGAATCGTGAGGAGGCGCGCAGACCTTTAACAATCCTGATTTTATTCGAAAACCATTCAACATGTCACGCGGTTAGGCTACGAAAAGCATTTAAGGATCTTAGTACAGGTCTATAATTTTGCCATTAATTGTTATCGTTCATAACAAGTAATTTTTTGAGTGTGAAAGTGACCGAATCGGGACTTTTGACGCTGATTTTTATGTAAGAGTAATCATTTTCACGATATTCTGAATATTATAGACCTGTAGAGCGACTCTTTCTCTTTCGTCGCGCAAGATAAAATGATAGTGTTGTCGCTGAAAGTCCCATAGTAAAAACGGTTCAGCGGGAACCTTACACGCTAGTTCAGCGCTTGGCTCGTTGAGGCGACGCGGCATTTGATGCGCACTTCAAGGTCGACCTTACTACTCCGTCGCTTTTGAGCCTCTCACGCGCGGGTAGACGGCGCCCTTAAGTTTTTTCTTTAAAATTGCATATGTCATTGTGGACACGTAATTTGTTGCTCTCGAGTGGACTAGTTAAAAATACCTTGTTAAGTTTTTTCTGTTTTTATATGGAGGCATTACAGCAATAACAACAATAATAAAATACTAGCTTGCAATTGATATTCCACCTGTTGGCAAGCATTGCAGTCTTTCTACACCTTACTCTACACAGCCTTCCTAAAGTATGTCCCACTTCTCCACTTATTCTTCACCCATCTCGCTGCTCTCCTCTGCACCTTCTCTAGTTCTTGTACCTCCACCTCCACATACGGGTCCCACTCTGCAGCTGCAAATTCAAACATTGGCCTAACCATTGTGCAATATGCCTTTTCCTTCACTTCACTACTGGTGCCCTTCAACACCCTTCCCAGCAGGCCCAAAGCCCTCCTTCCCTTTTTAACTACTCTTTCTACCTGTCTTGTTCACCTCAAATCAGTCTGTAATACGACCCCAAGATATTTATATCCTGTGGCCTCCCCTATGTCCTGCATATTCCATTTATTAACATCTCTGCTCACCACTCTCTTTTTAGTAAACCTCACTATCTTAGTTTTACGCACATTAATCTTTATTTTGTTTTCCTCTGTCCATGACCACAGCCTATCAATATCTGCCAGCAGTTGGTTTCCACTCCCCACCTCTGTATACAGTACACAGTCATCTGCAAACAATCTTATTTTTCCAGAGATTCTGAGTCCCATGTCATTCACCATTATTGTGAATAACAAGGGTCCCAGCACACTTCCCTGCGGCACTCCTGTTGTAACCTTTTAATGTTTCGCTTCTGAGAAAACGTACTCGGAAGAAAACTGTCGAAATCTAGGCGTAAACCCAATGGTAACAATGTTAGTTACAGGCTGACATAAGTAGTGACAGCAGTTGTTACTTTGTTTAATTTACAATTAACCAACTGTATAATATACAATTAAGACACAATATGTACAGGCATAGAATAATAATCTCATTTTCACCACTAATTTCACAAAACCAAATTTCCAAATGCTTGGTTTGAGAAATACAATGCAGTTAATACAATAATAATAAATAACTTTTCATTGATGAACTATGAATTGCAGAATTTTACAGTAACTTTATCCCATGCTACATGTTTTAACTTACTTGACACAGCATCAGTTTTTTTTTTTTTTTTTTAATTATATCTTTGTATTCCAACAATATTGATATGAGAAGACTTTTCTCCAGTTCGGTAAAATGTTTTTTCTTGTTTTCCATTTTAATTCAGTGAACCAAAAAACACGATATAGGTTAAAAATGAGCGATGTCGATGAGAACAATATACACAATAAGCATAGATTACATTAATAACTATGTTAATGTGTGAGAAAATCAATGTACACTGGACTACACGAAAAGAACACATCGCAAATTGATTATCAGTTGAGAATAGATTCTTGATACTTATATCAACAGAGTACGTATCAAGACACGTCTATTAATTCGTACATTTCTCAAGACACAAAATGCTTCTCAAGAGTGTATCAGCTGATACACTCTCAAGTAATGATATGAGATGCGACTATTAATACAGCCCCAAGAGATGCTTGAATAAGGAACTGGGCACGAAGTGATCTTGTATGTGCTTGCCCTGAGATTACAGATGTGACAGTTGCTGAAGCAAACCACTGCCTGTGACTGTGTGCCCCATTGATTTATTCAAGGACATCAAATTATGGAAGCATCCATGTCGCAGTCGCATTGGCTAGCTCTCCAGAAATATTGCATGTAATAGTATCAACCATCTTAATTTAAAGAGGTTTATTAAATATTACAAAGTGCCAAACTGGCCCTGTTTCCTTTATATTTAGGTATAAGATAGCATAGCACAGCACAACGTTGTGAAGATTACGTTTGGGTTTCCAGAGTTCAAGTTAATGAACGGAAGAAACTAATTTTGCTTGCGTTGCGATCTCCATATCCACTCTTAACGTTAATCTCACTACTCTACCAAGGAGATGAGGGAATATTTGTCCATGTTCAACACTGCCACAAATCCTCAAGTGAATAATAAGTTTCGGCAGGATGCGCTATTTTCTTTGATATAAACAATATCAAGTCCACGAGAACTTAGTGTTTGTTGATTTGTATCTACACAGGTATTGTCATTTTTAAATATCGTGTGTAATGTGCGTACTTTATTTAAATTAAACTAGGGTACCTTGACGTCACAAGTTTTTTATTTATGTTATTTTATTTTGTTTGATTAAATGTTTACACGGAGAAAAAGGTTTGTTCCAGTTACGGTCTAAGAGGATGAGGTCTTGACACTGCGTATGCTCTCCAGCAAGAGAAAGTGACCCCTTCATGTCGCCGAGCGCTAGTAGTAATTTGGTTGTAGATTTGTCTTGTTTACATCACGCATTTTAAAATTTTTGCAATTATTTAGATAAAATAATGTTAATAAAGTAAGCTGATTTAGTGTATACATGTTCCATGTCCATAAATGCATTGGCATGTGTGGAACTGTTTATAAAAGTAGTCTGAAGAAATAAATTGTGTATTATTGTTTTAGTGAACACGTTCGAACAACACTGTATTTCATGCAATACAAAATTTTAGAATCGTTGCAATGTGCATCTACATGTAAAAGATTGAACAATTAATTTTTTTTGTCGTAAAAAATGTGTTTCCAATACAAAATTACGTTCCCATTTTTTCTTCGATATAATACTCGCAATTCCGGTAACAACTTCACATTTTAAGCTAAGCCAAATACAAAAACAAGACAAATCTTCCACCAAATTACTACTAGCGCTCGGCGACAAGAAGGGAGTCACATTTTATTCCTCAGTGTCAAGACCTCTACCTTCATAGACCGTGGTTCCAGTTAACGATGTATACGTTTGTACGTGGCGAAACAAGTATTTATTTGATACAACAAAATCTTTGTTTCTTTAGCAATATATGAAATGTGTAAAATATTGGTTTTGTTGTTCTAACGAAACGTACATTTAATTTGATTAATCACACTTGTTGAGAGAACTAAACCTTAGTGGCAAGCAAATATTTGGGTAATTCAAATTTCACACGCTTGTTTCGCCATATGCAAAGAAGAACACTGTTAAGGGGGCCGCCTCGTGGCACATGTGTTAGTGTGAGTGAGGTATGGTGCTAAGGGCGACGTCGTATGGGCCACGGTCGTAGAAGTACAGGTCTGGACACTCGCCTATCTACCAATGCTATTGAGTTCTCCCCGTTATCACTGAAAGCGCCACTAGCAATGAAGTGTTGTTTTAACAATGCAATATAGCGTCTTACTAGCAGTTCTCCTAGCATCTCCGACACGAGTTTGCTCCTTGTAGTCCCATTTACGCAATGTTAAAACAACCCCAGAGTGCCAGTGGCGCCAATCAGTCATAACGGGGTCAATTTTCAACTCCAGTGTCCAGACCTGTTCCTCTATGGCCGTGGTATGGGCCATACAACGGTGCGTCGCATCTGCGCTTAAGGCATGCAGTCTTCGCGAAAAAAAACAACAAAAAAAAACAAAAAAAAAAAAAAAAACAAATTCCTATTGGACTTTTAAGTGGTGACCCTATTGTTTTATTTACGAAATCACTTTACTAAGTCCAATGCACTACCCTTAAGTGGTTTCACACGTATTCGGCTAGTATATTTTCCGCTATAGCAGCCTGAAAACCTCGTTTTAACCCATTTTGACGTGCCCTAAAAAGGGATTTCTAATACATGTGTTGTCTTGAAAGTACTTAAGGGCAGTCGTCTGAAGTGTGTGTTCTTTTCGTAAACAAACGGCGTGAACACACGTGTATTAGTTTCGGTGTAAAACTTTTTCTTCAAACACGCTGCAGTGTGATTTTATGGCAACGAGGCGGGCCCCTTAAATGTACCAAATATTTTTCTCTGTGTACAATTTCTCTAAGCAGTGACATGTAACTGTACTGTTTTTTTTTTTTTTTTTTTTAATTCTTATTTTTACCTCCAACTGTTGTTATTGGCACGCTATTCTTAATTTAGCCATTCATTTCCGTGTAACTTCTACAGGATGTCTCCTCTCCAGAACTGACCCTGAAACCGCACAATTCTGTCAATGAAAATCGATGTTCACAGCTTTTCTTATGAAAAAGGAGAAAGCTTTGCAAAACTAACTTTTATATTTGTTTGTGTTGAAAGGACGACCAGCAATGAAACTTTTATTTCGGCATAAATTAAAACCATTCGCGAAAATTTTACTGCAAAAATTGTGATACCTAGCTTCTCCTACAACTATATCTGTAACCTGATAAAGACGGCATCACTTGTTTCCGCATTTATAGAAACCAGAAATTTTCACTCAAATATGTTCGTCTTACGTGCACATCTAGGTTAATTACTCTTTCCACACACATGTTCCGTTATGTGCACGTGGTTATTTTGCCTTTTCTTAATTATTTTGATTATTTATGCTGCTTGACAGCAGTATAAGTCGTTCAGATTCAGAAATGAAGCCTATTATCGAACAAAGCGTACACATCCAAACTTCTCCATATTCTTTAAAGCAACAAAGCCATTTGAGAAAAAAACCGAGGTAACTATCATAATTTTTAAAATCTTATTTACCCGCACTTTTTAATTCGGCAAAAAAAGTTTTCAATAACAACACTCACGAAACAAATTATTAATTGGTTTCTTGAACTAGACCCTCAGCAGAAAAAAAACACCCTGTGATTAATTTCTGTGCCAAAAAAAAAAATTAATTATACGCGTCATCGGAAGGTCTGTGCAGATGCTTTTTGTGCTATTACATTAGAAATATGATTTTACATGGAGGTATAATTTTGATATAGGTTTTTCACGATTAAATATTTTGTAAGTCTCTTCTAACAAGTTGGGGCCTTGCAAGTTATAAGTTTTGTGAGCGATAAAACATACTAACTTTGTCAAGTCACACTGTCATTATTTACACTGAAAAGGGGCGGAGAGATGGAAATACTGAAAGCAAAATTTTAGTATGACATTAAAAATTCTCCAATTTACCGTGAACAGACTATATACATTCGGCAACACTGGCTGCCTTCCCGCAAACTCCTTCACCTACAGCCGACACACTACTTCGCACAGACGCGACAGCCCATTCTTCCGCCTGTAACGGCTATCGCCTCCCCCCCCCCCCCAAAGCTAATGGACTTCCGCTCGCATGGCACTCAAAGCCAACATAGAACAGGGGAGTATATACAGAAGCAAAAACTGCCACGTGTGACCCTGACCGAGCTGCTACATACACAAGTGAAGAAATATAAGTACTGCCCAGTTTTACTTATAAAATTTCACAAATATTTTGTATTGTGTGATCTGGCTTTACGTATGCTATATATTATGTCAGTCCTTTATAAAAAAAAAGTATTAAAACCAAAACTATTTTTAAGTCATAGTTTGTTTCAGTGACTTATGCGCAGACATGCAAATCTACTTCATGGTTATAGGCAGTGTGTTGTGAAGTGACTGTGCCGATCACAATAAGGCGACAGCAACACCACTACATGCCCGCGATTTGCAGGTGGGCGCCCAAGATATGCGCGAGTTAAAACATTACATCACTGATTATAAAGCACGTGAACATGACTGAAAGAAACTGGGACAAAATTCTTTTCGTGAAAATTTCATGGCCCTAACTATATAAAGTGCCCCATTTGCTGGATTGCCTTGAATTTTCAAACCAGGCCTATACATAAAAACAATACAGAAACTGCTATACCAATTCACTTATAGTTTGTCTCATGTAACAATTCAATTTTCTGACAGTTTTAAAGACTATACACATGTCTACAGGAAAATACTTTTTTTCATAAATTACATAGTTTGAAAACCACCTGTGAGAGTGAGTGAGAATGAATGAGAGAGTGAGAATGAATGAGAGAGAGAATGTGAGAGAATGAGAGAGAGTGAGAGAGAGTGTGTGAGAGAGTGAGAGAGAGTGTGTGAGAGAGTGAGAGAGTGTGAGAGAGAGTGTGAGAGAGTGTGAGAGAAAGTGTGAGAGAGTGTGAGAGAGAGTGTGAGAGTGTGAGAGAGAGTGAGAGAGAGTGAGAGAGAGATAGTGAGAGAGAGAGTGAGAGAGTGTGTGAGAGAGAGTGTGAGAGAGAGTGAGAGAGAGTGAGAGAGATTGAGAGCAAGAGAGTGAGAGCAAGAGTGTGAGAGTGAGAGCAAGAGAGAGAGAGAGAGAGAGCAAGAGTGTGTGTGTAAAAATCACTTTTGGCAGAGGAAAACATTTCATATTGCAGAAACAGTTGCAAAACCAAGAAGATAAAAAAAAAATGCTTGACTAACTACAGCTTAAATATACGTTATAAGTTCAACTGTGATGCTTTTAATGAAACTCAAGGTAAATAGAATTGATATTATAGTAACAAATTTCACATTTTTCTTCTCAAAATTTCATAAGATCGAAAAATAAAATAATTCAATATGGCAACTGAGGCCAAGCCTTAAGGTAAATGAATGGTAGCGAACAGCGTATGCGAGGTCTGCAGTAACTATAGTTACCAAATTAACTTCTGTGCTATACTCTTCCATTCGCTACTTATTTTGAAAGAGAAATTCATAAAACAAAGCTTTATAAACAAAAGGTTTTATTTGTACGTGGAATAAACTCTATACAAGCTTTACTACTATTGCAAATTTGCAGTATGACACACGGATCTGGAATGTTGACTGATTGTGTTCAATATCAAGTTACAGTTAATAGATAACTCGCACTACAAGCATCACTGTTTGCACATGTCCAAGGCCATTCTTTCCTTGCTGATAGAGCTGTATGAAGCAGAGACATGCATGTTGCCTGGGGTAGCAAAATCTATATTGCCAGTCAGTGTTTCCAGCCTAGACCAAAACTTAGCACCCTTCCTTCCCTTGTGTATCATAATTGATTACTATATGCATCAATTTTTGGAGGTAGACACCATATTGTACAGAAAAAGCAGTGCAAAATACAATGTAATATGTTAACAAAATTGCTATGAAATTTTCTTAGGACAGATTGTAAACATTAGACTTGTGTTAAAACAAAGTGGTACAGCAGTAAACAATTTATCATCAATCCTGCAGATGAAAGTCACTAAATAATATTTTTTACCAGTATTAATAACTTCAGTCACCTTTGCAAGGTACCCTATATTAAAAATTTCACTGTAAAACAAGATGATAAATACCAACTTTTCAATCCTGATATTGGCAATTACTGTATATGAATTATAACCAAATAATCAGAATTTACAAATTTAAAATAGCTTACTGCCAAAAGGTTTTAAAATGTGGTAAACAGTATGTCTATTGTGAATACCTACTGGCCATTTTTAACATTCTCTCAAGGTTCCATTCTATTCCTTGAGATGTTAAATTCAGCAGCAGATATCTCTTATTGGAAGATGTAACACAGTAATTTAAATGTATTGTTATAACACATCGTACACAAAACTGATAAACTAGATAAAATTTTGCTTGGTTGCTAGCACAAACTATCGGAATGTCACAATTGAGGCAGGTGAAACCTGCAACTTGCACTAAAATGTTTTTTTCATTTGCTGCAGTGCATAGCTTTATTACTGATATCAAAAATTTGTGTTTTTTCATATCATGCAACTCTGGAACTGCAAGAAACATGTAGGATTAAGTGTACAATTGGCAAAGAACCAACTACAAAAAGTCCTTTCAGTGAACAGACATAAAAACCTTGATGCATTTGGTTTATGTAGCTAGCCAAGAAAGTTCTAAATCATATATATATATATGGTTGATACACATCAAAGCATTGGTGCTTTGGTCAACCAAAATGCTGCACTTTTGAAACGTGAATTCTCCAGGGTACATTTCCCTCAGGACTTTGGCTAACACCAAAAATTGAATTTTTTTTTTTAATTCAATTGCTAAGGGGGTAAAAAAGTGTGAAATGTTTTTAAAATAATAATAATGCTTGAACCCAAGGGGCTATCGTCATGATTTTCAATTCAGTGAGACACTCGAGTGCATATGAGATAAATTTCAGAATTTTTCGAAATTTGGCATTTAAGCTGAAGAGACAGAAAATATGTTTTCAACTAACCCTCAGTATCTATTGAACCCTTTGAGATGTGAAGTTGTTTTTCACTTTAAAATGATGGTTGAAACATGAATACTCAAAAATTAGTTACAAATTTTTTTTAAATTTGATGCCTAAGGAGTGGAAAATTAGGAAGTTTATTCTTTTAGTACTAGCTGTCAATATAGCTCAAACCAAACTGGCTATCATTGTGGTTTTCTCATTAACTGGATACTTATACAAATTAAAACATTTTTTGAGATTTAATCCCTTTAGGGATGGAAATGTTTTTTAGAATATTCTTCACCTCAAACTGAATTGGCTATTGTCTGGGTTTACATAAGGAAGTTAATAATATGATTTTACGATCTTTAACAATTCAGCCTCTAATTGGGTGAAAAGATGTGAAATATGTTTTTGATTAATTATATCCTACCAACCATGATATAGTTGATTTTCACTTCATGAGGATTGTTACGTAAGTACCCTAAAATATGTTTCCAAGATTTCTATAAATTTGGTATCTTAGTGGTAGTATGGAGGAAAATGTTTTTTTAGTAGTAGATATGAGTCAAACGTGCCAGCAATGTGATTTGGACTTGAATTGGATTATAAAAATATTTATAAAATTATGATTATCAAGATTTTTCTATATGTAACCTGTGAAGGGGTGAAAAGATGTAAAATTAATTTTCCATTAAGAGTCAGTATTTATCTAAATAATGAGATGTTGAGGTGTTGTTTGTTTCTGAATGATGCTTACGTAAGTACCTAAAAAGTTGTATAGTTTTCTTTAGTGGGTGAAATATACTCTTTATTGACTCATGTGAAAAGTTCATTTTTATTGGAGCATCAGTTGTTTAGAAACTAACACTGTACAGGTTTTAAATTTCATCCTTGTGAAATTTTTGAACCTACAGTATTGTAAAATACAAAAATTACGTAGGATTTAAGTATGGGTTATGTCATAAATTGAGGTGTTTTAAATATTACATATTCTATGTAGACATTTACTGATATACATTTTCAGTGCAAATTATAAGCTAGGGCATTTAGTAGAGTGTGGGTAAAAAAGTTTGGAAACTTTCGGTTTCTCCAATTCTTGAAGTTAAATAAAAAAAACTGACCTAAGTGGCTGCTGTAAAGAAGACTACAAAGGTTATGAGCTTTGCCGATTTCTTACACTTTTTCAAAGTTTCACTTCTGTCGAAATTTTTCTGTGCCAAGTTTTGTGTTCTTGCTCATATATATATATATATATATATGAGAGAGAGAGAGACACATATAGATGTGAAATATAAAGATACCTATTTTATTAAACAGTAATTCATGAATATTTTATTTTACAAAAGAAAATATGTGGAACTGCTTTTTTTTTAGTAAACAGCTGCCAACCATATAATAAGTGATGCAGTCATTGTTTGTGTTGAATTATATGTAATAACAGGCAGTTTTTTTTTTCTTTTTTAAGGTTGAATTTTTAAAATGCTCAGTTTATCATGAACCAACTTTGCCATGTTCAGTGCCATAATGAAAAAATATATGTATATAATTGTGAGAAAAAAATATTTAAAGTGAATCGCTGCAGCCAGAAAAAGTTCTTGACACAGTTGTCAAATATTACTAGAATTTTCTGAAGTGAATATCAGTGAAAGTATTCAAGAAAATCAGGTACCCCAACACATGGACTTGAAACACTGATGACAGTGAATTCTATTGGGAACACAACAAGAATGTGAGCATTCTTCTCCTAAGGGAACATGGCACAGCACAAGTGCTGGCCTTGGTCGGTTGTTCGCAGCACCAGCAGTTAGCACAGTGTGGGAAGGATGCTGCCTGTACTGGGGTGGGGAGAAAAGAGGACGCGCTAATTGTCTGTGTCGCTGAACTTGCGTGGGGCGTAACCGCTTCCTCACTGCTGCCAACATAAGTACTGCACACCAAATTGCGGTCACAAACACACAAGCTAATATACTAGTGTCCTCACACAACAAAGTAAGAGAAATTGAAATGAATTGTGCACTGTAGGAAAAATCATGTCAACGTCTGGAGAAATAAAAAAATCCCATTTAAAAAACCTCCTCACTCTCCAAGACTAGTTAAAATATTAAAAGCACCCATAGAATTTTAGAATTTTCTATGTGGCAAATAATATTTGTACAAAAAATTATAACACTTTATTAATGTAATATGTACAACGTGTGGTTGTAAAGTGGAATTTTGAAGGAATTAATTTATAAGTGGAATAATTAATGAATACTAGAAATTCGTTGCAGGTTGCAGCAAGTTGTAATTATTCCTTTGGGGTTTTTTAACTTTAACGTGAACATTTTGTATATCTACAACACAATTCAAACTATATCACTACAAATTAAAAAATTCAGCATTATTATCTTAAAAATACATCAATACTCAGCCTCTCAAAATGGTTACAAATGGCCTTTTCAGACAACAGTAGAATATAAACTACAAATATGATGTTGCAAAACACAAAATTAAAATAACGTCCCATACGAAAAATAATTAACAGAAAAGCACTGAACACCAGTTAACTTGTGCATATGACACTGCATTACATATGTCTGTTGTCAGTTGTACCTTCAGCACTCTCTCTCTTTTTTGTGTATCGCACAAACACTGCTTATTAAAGAGTTCACGAACCAAAATAAAATGGCTCTGCACCTGTCATTTTTTAATAATTTTTCAACTTCACATCAAAGGAAATGTGATAAAATCACAAAACTAACTCGAAAATGTTCGTACTGTATGCATTTAAAACATAACTATGAAAACTGCACAAAGTGAATATCCATAATTTAATTAAGTCAACTGTTTGCGCTGACTCATGAGTTTCTTGAAGACATAGTAGCAACTTCACACAGAAACTTCTCTGGAATTAGACATTTAGTTCATCTTCAGTATATTGAGTGCTTAATGTTCGGCAATGTTTACTTTGGATTTTATCATGTAAATAATAATAAATACAGATTAAGTGTAATACAGCAAACTTTTGAAATTTGCATTGCAATAGGCTATATCAAACCTGTCAATTATAATCACAATAAATCCCCCCCTTTTTTTTAAATTATATTGCTACTTCCTTACACTTATACCTGATAATACCAAAATATTTACTACACTGAAGATTTAAGTAGTTTTGAACCACTTGGATGCCCTTAAACAGCACAGCTGATACACTGTCAGATTAGGTAATTGTGAACATGCCGAATTTTTAATATTGTAAGCCCAAAAATTAAGATGAAGATGGATATTTTGACAAAATAAAATCTACTCTAACATATTACCCACAGTTCTGTATCAGAGCTCAACTTACAATGTTAAAAATTAAAAATATTCACAACTAAGCTACCTCAATATTGTCAATTACCCTAACTGACCACATATAAAATCTTTGTTTCCTTACTATATGCCACATTTTATTAAATGATAAAAACTATAAATATTTTTAACACCAAAAAGAATTCCAGTATATTATCCAACGTTATGTTGTAAGCTTGGTGTTGCCAACTATTCTAAAGGTAGGTACATAAACATTGAAAGAAATTATTTTATTGTGACAATGTTTTTACAGTTTTAAATGTTGCTGTTTCCCCAAAATTTTAATAACACGTCATTGTTTTGAAATAACTATACTGTGTTAAAGAAAGAGAGAGAGTGAGTGTGTGTGTGTGTGTGTGTGCGTGCATGCACATATGTGTGAGTGTGTGTGTGTGCAAGAAAGAGAGAGGGAGGGAGAGGGAGAGTGTGAGTGTGTGTGCGTGAACATGCAAAATAGATTTCTATTTATGCAAAAGTACATTTGGATTATTGCAGGTAGTTCTACAAGAAAATTGTATTTTGAACCCTAACAGTTAAAAAAAATTGTGTAGGCAGGCAAAACACCCTTACGATGTGTGGGGGAAAAACATTATGACATTTGTACCAATAAAACAATTGCAACAAGCCATAAAGTTAACACTATTTAGAAAGTATGTTCCACATATCAGTAACACACAAATGAATGGTTCTTTCAATACCCTCAAGAGAACAAAAAGCACTCTTACAAGGTGAAATGCAAACTACAGGCTAAGACACTAATTAAGCTAAATAGCTGCACCACTTCTGCTCTGCAACACACTTTGAAATACAGCTTATATGAAGCAATCATTCTCTTACATACGTACAACTTTAAATCTGTTCAATCATGTTTGTTAGAAATGCAGTAGGAAAAAGGAATGGCAAAATTTTTGCCACTAATAAAAAAATGGTAGCAGGAGATTCCCAGGAAATCCACCATAAAAAAAATTCTGAGAAAATTAATATATACTGCTTGAATCACAAAATTTGTAAAGTTTTTTTAACTGGAATGACCAGTAATTTGGCATCTCGTACAATGGTGTAGGAGTCCATCAAAATACTATCTGCACTGACATTAATTTTATACAAGTTAAAAATATACATTTCACTGCCTATATATGCTACATATTAATCACAATGTTCATGAGATTGTCGACACAAAAACACTGGCAAAATTGTTTTCCTTTTCATGGTAATTGCTACACCTTGTCGGCATGTACAAGGCGGTGAATGGAGAGGGAGGTGTATGTTTGGATGCCTACTAACTAAGGCAGAGCACAGAGAAAGAGAGAATAGTAAGGAGCAGATCAGAACGGGATTTTCAGTGTATGCTTAGAATTTCAGAGAGGGAATTAATTTACATTTGGAGGCGTTGACAAAAGTGAAGGGAGTTAAAATTTACTAGAGGTTTGGTAAGAGATTTAGTAAACATTCATAGCTCACCACTGGCAAATTGCAACTGATATAATTACTACTAACACTTTGGCATGATAACAAAAATAAAGAAGAATCTGCTAATTTTTAATCTGCATTGTACCTAGTGGTTGTAACTCTCAGAACACACATTTATTTATTAAGTTAACTCACTTTTGGAAATACAGTATGACGGATAACACCCATGGTTCATAATGATAAGAAAATTTCTTGTTAAAAAATCTGAGAAGCACGAACCTCTTGTATTTATTACAGACATCACAGTTGTTTAAACCTAGAAAACTACATACTGGACGAATTTCGTAATGTTCCTTGTTGTCTAGAAATGTGTACGAATAAAACTGTTTATAAGTGGGTTTTTTAATATCAATGTTTAGAATAGATTGTACAAATAACCCGGAATCTGGAAGCCGAAAAACCAATATTCCTCTATTCGGAAGATGGTATCCCCCTATTTGACAGTATATGTAGTCTGCAAAATTTACAGTAACAATTTTAAGAATGCCTGTACGACTAATATTACTTTTATAGGACCTTCGATAAGGTTATTTTATTTAAATAATTTTGTAAAAAAACATACCAAAAAATTTACATTTTACATAAGAAACCTTACAAAAAACAATTTATTTTATGTAAAACTTACCTTTTTTTAGATCATAATATGTCATACACATTTTAAAAAATATTCTTTTCCCCCAACTGCAGAATCGAGAGAATACACTTAGCTTTGTATGCCTCAATTGGAAAACCAGTTTAATTTTTTTTTCCAAAACATAGTTTTGTCAAAAAAATAGCATTCAAGTTGTTGAGCAAGCGGTTGTGGAGTTATCAAACCGGCCAAACTACAAAACAAATGTATGTTGCCCAAAACAAAGCTTAAGAAGTAAACTTACTCAGGCCCTCGTAACTGTGATAGAGAAAATCAATCTTCAACTGAAGTTTGCCAAAGTTGTACACCTCTGTAGACTACATATGCAGCAAAAAAATAAATGTTACAGTGAAATAATACTGAACTGAAACAAAGCATCTAGAGACAAACACATGACATTAACAAAGAGTATTATTAAGTACTATGTTGAAAAGTAAAATGTAATAATGAAAATTACATTATGAACACGAAAATTTTGAGAAGTCTCGCTTCAATCTTCATTCAATGTCAAACTGCCATTATCACTCGTACGTTCCGGCCGGTAAGGGATGTTCTGCAGTCTTTGTACGTTATTCACCATGGAGTAGACCTATTTCACGAAGTTAAACAAAAAAATAATTCCTTTTAAAAGAAAAATTACAAAGGTTCCAACAACTAAAAATCATGGTCAATCGCATGTTATAACATTGGTATATTAGGTAAGGGGCAATTCAGCCACATATTAACCTACTTCAGACGTTTCTGGCAAAAAGTAAGGTTCTAGTTGTTTAACATCTGGGAGCTATGCCCCACGATCCAGCTTGCTCATTTGCAACACTTTCTTGAACCACTTACGTCATCATTTCTATATATCATATTGTATTTATGGAGACATGTAGCATTAATATAGGTCATTCATGATAAAATGAGCACTCCATAAAGTTTTCTTTAGGCTGTTTTACAGCCATTTTTACTGTGTTTATAATGAAAACTACCATGTAACTAAAAGCCAATGTAAACGTTCCAACACACTAAAAAATGAACATGTATTTGGCCAATATAACATATTTTTAATTAATTTCAATATCTGTGGAGTGCTCAGTTTATAGTGAACAGCCTATATTTGATATAGTGACAACACACTTAACAATAATGTCTTCTCTTCTCTTTCAAGTGTACGGCACTCTGAAAATTTGTAAAATGTGTCCTTTAACCCTTTTCTGCATTTATACAGTTAATGCAGAAAGAAGCTCCACTAATACTGATACAAATTTAATGCACTGTAGATACTTTCTAAAATATTTTCATCGACCAATTTCGAGACAATCAAACCCTTCCTAACCTGAATATGATTTTTTCCCCACACAGATGTTGCTTCTACACAATTTCCTTGGTTTTTTGGAAATCCAAGTCTAGGGCATTCTTACAATGTCTGAAAAAGTTTTCTGAGTTAGTAGTTTCTTTTGCTTTATATAGTTGAAATTCACAAGTGTAGCTACATGACAGTCATTCAAACTGTTTATAATGCATCATTTGAAACAAAAAACAGTTGCTATGTTAATGATATTCCATAAGTGCAACCTGTATATCAGTTCACACGTTTTGAGCAAATCTGAAAATTCCAAATTATATCAATAACTCATGTAAGGCACCTTTTCATCAATGAAACAGTTCACAAACTGGTACTTCTATTTCCTCATCCAAACAATCTGAGCCTCCATTCTCGTACAACTAATTGGTACACCAAAAACATCAGATCTTTATTGTTTCCACTACTACTTAGCAGAAAATTACCAGCCATATGTGATGATGCAAAAATCACACCTTACTATACTTTACAACACTACTGACATTCCTTGCCAATCATCTGTACCTACTTGCAGCCGTACTACAGCGATTGCTTACCTAGACTGATTGGGTGGACTGACCGTAAAAAGGTGATTGCATGAAAAAACAGGCCTCTGGTTTAGGTGACTGGCACATTGGGCAAGTTAAATTCAACTGCCCCCCTTTCCCCTCTCCTCAAATTTTTGTTTTATGAGCGTGCAATCAGGTGGACGAGAAACTTTCTCTCCCTTCTCTTTAATATAGGTACTTGTACAGTATTTGTATTGAACAGAAGAGTAGGAGAAAATGTACGTGCATGAAAGAAATAAAATTGCAAAGATTGTAATTTTGAATTAACTTGATATTTTTATTTAAGAAAAGGAAACAATATATATTCTTGTAAGTAGTGACCCACGCCTGCCCCCTTCTAGCTGCCGCCCTGGGAAATCACCTTGTTATAACACGAGGCCTGTGAAGAAATGAAGAATGCAAGACATGATTGGTGTATGACAGACATAGCTATTCACAGTTAAACTCTATTAATCATGCAGAATAAGTATCTAAAAGCCGCAAAGGGGCAGACAGGATTTAGTGTACGTAATCTGCCAGTTGGACGATTTACACAGCTTTACACATATTCTGGCCATACCTATTTATGTATATTCAATAACAGAGCTCTGCATAATTGCACGTAACCTTCACTGTTGTGTTATTCATAAATAATCTGCGCTCTTCATCTTCACCTACTGGTGGCTGAAATCGTTCTTTGACTTTGCATGCTCTCCGTCAATGTAGTGACAGTGAACCTTGCAGCTGCAAGTTGAAGAACCAAGTGAAAACATTGTAGGAGTATGAATCTGTTGGCACCTTTTTCACCTAGGCCTGCGTGTATTCATTGGTAGAACAGATAAAGCAAAATAACCTGTTTTGATGTTCGGCTGTAAATAATGTTGCCTACTAAATTTGTTCTTTAATTATTGCTAGAGACATGAGTATTTCAAAGATTTATCTGATAGCAGCCAAGACAAGCCTATACGTGCATTGTCCAGAGTGCATCATCTGTTGGAGTCTTAACAGGACAAATCGAAGGCTCGTGATCTCGCAAATTATTTACTTTTATGTTACTGGCTTGCAGTCACCATTGGTGTGGCAAAACAGCTGTTGCTCAACCACAGAAGTGTCAGTGAAGTATACATTCTCGACGTTTAACCTGTCTTAGAATAAATACGCGAAATACTTGTACCTCTATTTATTGCATTCCGATATGAAGTCACAGCGCAAGTAACAGCATGATGGAATATTCAAAAGTTATCTATTTATTGAATAGAATATAGGTCTAGTTAGAATTGATCCAACCTACCAAGACAGGTCGGGCAAAAAGTAGCATAGTAAGGGCTTGGTACAACCTGGCCCTCCTCTAGCTAAAGGTCTGGAGGGGAAGAATAGAAGTGTATAATTGGTGTCACAACACATGCATGTCAACAAACTACTTATTCAATAAATGAGTAGCTAACACCTTCCCTCACTTTAAAGTACTTCTTTGACTCTTCTTATATTGCCGGTGTTGCCTACAGTGTCACCGTTTGCAGTGTTACTGTCATTAATGACTACGGACTGGACAATTTTGCGAATTCAATGACCTGTAGGCTAGAATCCATTATACTATACTCTATCCATTCCAAGATTGCAGCTTGTGTCACTCACCTGTTTCCGCGCATGAACGGCATTGGCTGTGCAACAAACCATCACACCACCTCCGCGTGTCCGAGCTGTCGACAAGTGGAGAAACGGAATCGCGCCTCGCTGTGATGGAAATGGAATCACGATGGACGTGGCGTCGTCGCATAAGTCATAGTTAATCCATTCCTTGCACATGTAGTATTTCATGAGCACAGAGTGATATTATATTACATAGGATTAAAAAACGCAACTAAACGATAAAATTACCTATCCCGAACTAAAACACAGAAATTTAGCGAAGGACCTTTTTCCTGTCGCAACGACACTGTTAACTAACCTGACTAGTAGCCGAGGCTTGAGTATGCATAGTATAATGGATTCTAGCCTACACGTCATTGAATTCGCGAAATTTTCCAGTCCCTATTAATGACATTGTTACAGAGACTGTTACTATCCTACAAATGTAAATTTGTTCAGTCGATAGTGATGGCCATTCAACAGTCATATTTTCAGTACATTTCCTCAAGTTTCTTCACATGTTTGCACTAATTTTGCCAGTCATAGTAATGCTTTACAATGCAGAATTAGTCTGTGCTACAGTATCAATTGGTAACCAATTAACATTCCTATTAGTTACTCATGTTTTCAACAAATTCGTAATGTATTCAATAGGAATGAGATTGCAATGATGAGACAACATTCTTACAACTTTGTGACCACAATCACGGAAAATACTGTAAATGCAGTACACACAGGTACGCAACTGCAAGTTGACTTTTTTTAGTCAGTTCCTGATAGTTTGTGCAGTATACGATGATGCGAGAGGTTTGTTTTCTTGAAGAGAACAAGCATCTTCAGTTTCTGCAGAAATAGTCCATTCTTGTCTTTCTCCACAAAACTTTCCTATTTTCCTTTTGCTGACACAACTCTTTTGTTTTACAATCAACTGGAATCATGACATTAAACAGTTTTTTTTTTTAAGCATAGAAATTTTTTACTACACAAATAATTTTCCTTCCATCACTAACTTATATACTGTGTTATTGCTTTCAACATTTACAACTACCCGACATACTATTAATCAACACTAATTTGCATTTAATTTTTAATTACAGAGCATATTTAAAGTAAACGTATACAAAAATAAATGTGTTTGCAGTCCACCACACTGGTTCCACAGCCATAACTTTACTATAGATCATTCGGGATAAAGTGAGCACTAAAGATTTAACCTTTGAAAAAAAAACTAGCCGTTACTGCACATACGCCACTATTAACAAGAGTTACTTTACTGCTTGTATGGTTGGTAGCAATTCATTGCATGTAGTTCCGTGTATTTTCCTATTTGAATATAACATTAGTGAAAGAACATCCATCAGATGAAACAGACCTCTCTGTATTTAATACACTTTAAAATGTATATTTATGATCTTATTGACATTTCTACTAACAGTAAATTAGAATTAATTGGCGCCAGAAGAATGTGACGTTATCGCCGGCCTCAGGTCATCTTGTACGTTATCGCTTGCTCCGCACTTCAAACAGTCCAAAATTCCGACAGGTGGCATCACTGTTACCTTTTCGCAGCTTCGCCAAGTTGCATCATTTGCGTGTGTTTGTCCGTTGTGCGTATTACACATTCAAAAGTATTGGAAATGACTATGTATATCATTGCCAAATGATGTGAAACCATCTGTATTCTGTAAATTATGTTTTACGTTTGCCAGCCTAGAAACAATATACTTTTTATTTCACATATTAAGAAAATACGTTACATATTTATTGTTTCTGTTAAGTGTGTCGTTGTTCGTGGCAGTAGAACTAAACGAAACTTGAATTCTTGAATTGTGAATGTAATGTATGTGTTTTTAGTGGCGGTTTTGAGTTACAAACTCAAATTAACTATGCCAGCATTTACAAGATTCGTAACGACAATAGTGCGTATTGTATCAATTAGTCGATGGACAGAAACCAGTATTATAAGACGTTAACTGGCAGGTATTTATAACTAAGATTACTTTTTATTATTTCTTATATTCAGCCCCCATGCATTTAATGAGTAGATATTGTACATCAAATTTATCGGAGCAGTTTAACGTAGTTGTAAACATTCCACGACCATATGTAAATGAAAGCACGTGGCAATACTTATGTTTACATTGGGCGGAAAGATATACACTGGTAGAAAATAGAAATTAATCAGGGCTTTTTTGAGTGTTTATTTTTATTCTGAATCACCCATAATGTCATATATTATGAGAGTTTGGACTAAGATATTCACCTTGCACATGACCTCGATTGTACATACATATGAATATAAGCTATAACGAGAAGATTCAGAAGGTGAGAAGTAAAACAGAACAGGGAAGGCAGTCTATTCAGTTTGGTGAGGGAACTGAATTTACTTTCGGAGGAGTTAGCAGCGATGAAGGAGTCTGAAAGTTTATAAGGGCTTTGGGAAGTGAGTGAGGAAACTGTTAAAACTTGTCACTGTAAGGTTTCTAAATTTTTAGAAAATTATTATTATTATTAATAACATAATTACATGTCTTGAATAAATTTCAATCCGATATTCTGAACTGGCTTACCGGCAAGTACACGACGACGATGACAACTTGGAATTGAACAACTGCCTGGTGGTGACAAACTGTAACCTCCTCACTCAATCATCAATCCCCTCCTAAACAACATTCAAACGCCTCCCCCCCTCTCCCTCACAGTTACCAACTCCTCCGAAAGTAAATTCCAATCAGTGTTGCCAGATGTACGACTACAGTTATACATGTATGATTATTTTGATGTTTGGTATGACGTATGACTGAACACAAGGCCACGACTGAACACAAGGCCACGACTGAACACAAGGCCACGACTGAACACAAGGCCACGACTGAACACAAGGCCACGACTGAACACAAGGCCACGACTGAACACAAGGCCACGACTGAACACAAGGTCACACACTTGTTTATACGACTATTTTCAAATTTTGGTGGTTGAAATTTTATAGCTAAATTTTCCAAATCTAATAATAAGCCTAACTCTAGCAGCTCTAAAGAAGCCAAAATTGAAAATTGTAATGAAATTTGTAGTGTACAGTGTAAAGAGAAAGTTACTTGCAAAAATGATTGTGAGAGGGCAAGGTTGGTAGAACTGGGTGTTATGTAAGAGGTGGTTGGTGCGATGACATATGAGAAAAAATGTAAAGAGGCGAGAAGTTTTACTCCAATGAGGTTGATCGGGCACATCAGAGAATTTGACACCCGGACAGTGAAGATTTCGAGTTGTATAGGCTGCAGCAGTTTTTTATTGTGAACAACACCAAAGAAACTGACAAGGTGCCTTGTTCATCATGTTGGTAGGGGCAAAAAAAAGTACAGGATTTTGAAAAATGTGCTCCTTCCTGCAGTCACAACATCCAAGTCAATTGCTAAACTACTGGAAGTCTTGACCAGCCATTTTTCGCAGGTGCGAATGATTATTGCTGAGCAATACAAATTTCACAAACGTGACCAGCGGGCAGCGCAAACAGTATCACAATATATCACAGAAATAAAAAAATAATGCAAAAACATGAAATTTTGGAGTGTTCCCGGACTATGTGCTTCGTGACAGCCTGGTTTGTGAGTTATGTTATAACAATGTTCACCGAGCCGAACCTCAAATTCGAGAAGGCCTGCACGACAGCGCTTGGCATGGAACTAGCTGTATCACAAACAAAACTCCAACAACGAATAATACCTGAAGCAGTAAACAAGTTATCGACGAGACCTTCAAAAGAAAACAAAGCCAGAATTACCTATTCAATAAAAGACACATTCTTCAGGTTATGGCAAATCAATGAGGCAGGTAAAAACGACGAATGAAATCGTGACGATTACATTGTGGTCGAGAACACGCAAGCAATCTGTGTCCAGCAACAAATTGGAGTTGTTTCCAGTGTGGAAAAATAGGACACATAGCAGGCGTATGCTGGAGTAAGAAGGTTCATCAAGTGATAGAAATAGACAGATCTGTGACAAATCAGTGGGATCTGTGGTAATAAAATAAAATGCAAAGAACCGTGGTAAAGGATTGCATATGAACATTAAACTGCTTACTGCAGTAGTCTCAGTAGACCACACAGGTTAGAGATGGAAGTTGATAGTGGGGCAATTGTATCCACTGAGCCGGTAGCAACATATAAAGACATGTTCCCCAGAGTCAAATTACAGCACTGTGATATGGCACTCAAGGCAGTCACAGAAGATTGTTTAAAGGTTGTTGGGAAAATTCTGATGTCTGTGGTAGACTCAAATGGTCAGCAACATAGTTTACCTCTCATAGCGACTACTTCTCACTGGAAAACAGGTAGACTATTAAGCAGAGATTGGTTAGATAAGATATTATCCCACTGGAGAGAATAGTTATGTATGGGAGAAGATAAGACCAATGTAGAGGAAACGCTTTCATCTCCAAATAACGGTGACAGTGGCAACAAAACTTTAGGGCAGACGATGGAGCCCCGGGAACAAGAACTGCATGATAAGTTTCCTAGAATCATTGAAGAGAAATTAACAAGTGCTATACTGCAATTTCAGGCACATCTGGTGTTAAAGATAACGTTACATTTGTCTCTCACAAAGCCTATGAGTGCCTTATGCTTTGGCTCAGCAAGTGAAACACCAATTAGGGGTGGGAATCGTGCTGGACGATGCCATTGGTCGACGGATTTTCTTAGGGATCTCCAGTTTCCCCTGCCCGTTCATTTCGGCGCTGCTCCATACTCACCTCATGCCACCTCTAACTAGCGCTTAAGACCTCAATGTTAAGCGTGAACCAAAATCTCTCACTCACCAACTAGGGGAAATTGCAGAAGTTGGGAAAAATAGTGCCAGTGAAACACAGTGAGTGAGCGAGCAAAAGTGTAATGGTGAGGAAGAAGTCGGGGGGGTTTTAGGTTGTGTGTTGATAGTAAGGTGTCCTTGAACAAAGTTTTGAATGTAGATTCATACCCATTGTCTAGAGGTTAGATGTTGTGTTAGTAAAGTTGGCTGGAGGTCAGATATTTACAGTGTTAGACCTCAGTAATAAGTATCAGCAACTGAAAGATGGACAGGAATCGAGAAACTACCTTACAATAAACACACACCTCGGCCTCGTTCAATGGATTCATCTATCATACACTGTCGCAAACACACCTGCAATCTTTCAGTATGTGATGGATCTGGTTTTGCAAAGGTTAGATGGTGTAATGTGTCATATTAATGATGTCTTGATTGTAGGTCAATCACATGGAGATTGTAAAGAAAAGGTTGTACAAGTGTTAAGACTGTATCAATAGTGGTCAATATGTCAAAGTGCCAGCTCTTTCACGAAGGAAGGAAGGCATGCATCTGACCACCCAGAAGGTTGAGGCAATAGAAAAAACAGCTGTGCCTAAAAATATAGAGCAGTTAAATTTTTATTTTAGGATTAGTACAATTCTACCACAAATTCTTCCAAATGTTATCAAGCAAACTGAAATCCCTCTATGAGCTGACAAAAACTTTCAGGGTACGGAATTGGACTGAGGAATGCCAGACAGCAATCGAGTGGTCCAAAAAAAGTGGCAACAAAATATATAAATATTATTAACTGCAATACTGTTTGAAAAAATATAGCATAGGCCCTATGTATTTACTTCACAGATATATCTAGTGAAGACCAAAGTGAACGTAGCTTTGCTTGTTTCAGAGTGTGTGAAGGAAAGAGGTTCTGCGCATTGTTTCACCGTACAGCTGACATTTTATTGCAAATGAGATCAGCAAACTTGTACAGCTCCAGTACACAAGAAAACAAAGATATTGTCTATGTTTTCTTCGAAAAGAACAAATAGATTGCAGAAAAAAAAACTCTACTTCTAAACTAAACATTTGTTCATTTAGCTATAGTTACTTTCTTAGTGTAATCAATTCCATATAATTATTTTTGCAAGCATTTTTGTCTTGACAAAATTATTACATAAAGAGCAAAACATAGCTGAATAAACTAAACATAAGAACACACTTATAATTTTACATGCAAAATTATAAAATGTACAATTATTTTCTTCTATGTACGACTATTCTTAGTCTTCAGTATGACTTCTGGAATGCTGCAATCTGGCAACACCGATTCCACTCCTTCACAGA
Organism: Medauroidea extradentata; assembly: GCA_003012365.1. NCBI lineage: Eukaryota > Metazoa > Arthropoda > Insecta > Phasmatodea > Phasmatidae > Medauroidea > Medauroidea extradentata. Next base: position 400 of record PNEQ01039744.1, on the reverse strand, counting down.
CCTAAAGCATTGACTACCTATCACACTATGTTCTGCCCATCATCACCTGGATCTTCTTGCTCTTATTTCCTCTTCCTCTATATTCTGCATAAGTTAACAGGCAGCCTAACTTACCCCAGCCTCTCTCTCCATTTATCACCTTGTACATCCTAACCAGTCTTTCCACACATCTCTTTTCCTTCAATGAGCTCCACCACAATTCCTTAACGGGCCTTGGTCCCTTAGAGTTTTGGGAAAATCCGCGTGACGGCGCCACAGGTACCATCCTCTAGTCCATATCTCTGTCTCCCTCCCGTGTTTCCGCTCTCGCTCAGTTATGAGAGGAATTCCGTAGCGCGATAAGATCTCCAGCAGAGCACTACTCCGTCCTAACGACCTAGTGCTTCTGGTGACTGCTGCA
>PNEQ01039732.1:0-28040 GCA_003012365.1 Medauroidea extradentata | reverse complement strand
TGTTTTAATTGTACGGTAAAAGTTACGCCTCATGGCGGCAGTTTAGTATAACGCTGCACTTACGCGTCACTTATGACTTTGTTGCACGATTTCGATGTGACGCACACGGATTTGAGCGGTAAACTTTTGATATGTTATTAAGCATGCTCGACTGTGTAAGTGAGCCAAATTTCAGCTTTGGACAAATTTTTTGGAGGTTAAAACCTTTGATTCCTGGCCTATTAGTATTGATACACCAGGATTACAGTAAAAACATTGCCCACGGGAAGAGATATGCAAGGCCACAAACAACAGATGATTGGACGGGACTGAAGTGTTGGAATCAAAGGCAGTGCAAACTATAATACACTCCCAGCCTATATCGTCAGAAAATTTGCAAGGAAAAGAACTCAGCATGCTCACGTCCTATGAAGATCGGTAGCAAGGTTATGTTGCTTGCCGATTACCATGATGTTTTCCTCCTTAAGAAACTATGTGCTCAGCACTAAGATACTTGACAGTGAAACGCTGGGTCTTTGGGTGATCTTAGAAAGTGACTGAATAGGAACAATGCGTGGTCAGTAGGCTAGCCTCCATTTCTGACCATTCACTTGTTTCACAGTCTATCGACTAGAAACAAGATGGTGATTGACTATTGTGCTGGGCTCATTTAAAAACCCCATTGAAGAAAAAAAAATAATAATAAAAAGTGTCCCCTGCATTGCGGGCAGCAGAGCCGAGTTCTCCATCTCAGGGTTGTATGTGGGTTCTTCAACAAACGTGAGAGCGCAAAGGGATTAAAATAAAATAAATAAAAAAGGAAACCCTGTGCAGCAGACAGTTTTACTCAGGTGCTTCCATAAGTACAAAATCCAACAGACAAATAACAAATGCTCTTTCGGTGGCTACCAAACTAATTCTAGCTAGCACCTGTTGCAAGCACAGCCAAAAAAAGAAAGTAGAAGCAAACGTGTTCCTTTGGATTATCTCACGTGTTTTGCCTGCACTGAACACCCCAGCAATGTTATGTCAAAAACTTACGGCCTAAGTGCTCTTAGTTATATTCCACCAGCATAGATTGCAAGGAATAAATTCCATAGCAGGCGTTGGCAAAAACTAGACAACTGTTTACACTCATAAAATTCATTCAGTCCAGGCAGGTTGGCTGGAACACGTGGTTGCCTCCTACATCACGCCGCTCACAGACTAGACACGTCTTACCAGCTCAACTGACCACAGCAGATTAAGAACGATACCTCCGCACTATGTAAATACATTTTTTACTGTGCAACCCATTTATCCCAGGCAGGTCGACAGCACGAGAGTTCTTAATGGCACCTATGGTTACTATATGTAACTTGACACAGTTACAGAACACAAGCCCTTCATGACCACAACTGACTTTGGTAACACATGACCATATTTAAACTAGTCCAGGCTTGCGGTTTTAATGAATTTTATCAGTTTTAACAGATATTTCAAGGTTAAAACGGACAGACGGATAATGTTAGAAAATTGTGGATATTGCCAACATCTGTCTTCATCAACAATTGACACAAAATGAGCATCACATGCATGGATTAACGAGATTACGTACTTAATACACTTAATACTTTTCTGGTTTACCATGCACCTAAAATCTTTTCCTTTATTTTTGGAGAAAAAATCACGCTATAGACAAATAACTATGGGAAACACCAAAATAAAACTTAAAGGGAAATTTTTAAAACACCTCATAATGGCTGCACTCCACATTTTTGGCCAAAAATTTAGTCAAAAACATGCTGTGATTATGTGGTAAATACGGGTACTTACATTTTACGTGCAGTACCATGATATGAGCAAACTACGTCACATTCGAGGCAATAGGTAAACTCTCACAGATATATTCATTTTTCAACAATAAGTAGCCAGTTGAACATGTTCACAGTTTCTGTAAACTTGTTCTACAAATTTTTCAAAATAGGAAAATGGATGGAAAGTTTCAATGCTATTTTACCAAAATTAGTTACAAAATAGTGCAGTCTGTAAAAACATTAACAGTAGATAGTTTCCTGGATAATATCTCTGTTTTAACAGCATTATAACAATTTACTATACATATTCATTTCACTATTAAAATTCTACAGCAACAATCTCCTGAAAATGCTTTGGAAAATTATTTATTGATGTAAGTTGGAAATAATACAGAATTTTACAGGACATTTAATGCTAATTACCGGATTTTGAAAATGAATTAAGTGGCAGCCCTGAACTATTCCGGTCTGCCCCAATACAGAAGTTGAAAGGCCATGCATACGCCAGTCCAGAGAACATTAAAATAAGTAAAACATCTATATAATAAAACTGAAGGGACTGAATATTTGTGTAGATATTATAAATGGGTTCTTTGTAAAGAAGTAACAGTAATGTACATCTTTTCCCAGTATTAGCTGCTATAGAAATTACATTATGTTACTGATTATCATCTAAATGAGCTGAATCTCATGGAGCATATATACATTTTATGTGCATTTGAAAATATAATGTGCTACGGAAGGGATATTTTTAAAATGAAAAAATACTTACGTTAAAGTAGGGAGAGCATATTTTTCCAAATAAATTTCACACCATGTACAGCCGAGTATTCAAAATATCAGCAGAAAATGTAGGGAAACTAAAAAACACTTGATATTAGTCACTGCTCATTCTAACTGTAGAGTAACAAAGTGGGTAGGGTTCATCAAGCCTCCACAGTCTCCCCAGTACATTAATTTTTTAAAGGTGCATCTTGTTTTACAGAATTGAATTTAAAACTTTAAAAACTCCAAGAAAAATATTTGGGAATTAGGGACCGTGCATGTTTAAAATATAGGTAGTACCAAATAAAGGACCAAGCCAAAAATAGGAACCATTATAATCACCAAAAAAAGTATGAAAAATATTGCAGGTAAAGATTTCCAGTGTGCACTTGAACTACACTGAGCACTAGGAAAGAAAAAAATAAAATACTTTTTGATACTGAGCACATTTCTACATGAAGGTTTGAGAGTATAAAAAAAAAAGCCACCATCTTAATTATAAGTTGGTCAACAGACTAACTGAAGATGGCAATGCAACAACTGCCAAAACATCGGAAGACAATAACGTAGTGACGTGACTGAATCACAAAAGCCAAAAAAATTGCACTATGTCATATGAAAATGACACAATGACATAGACACATTTCTATTTCTACTACAGTTTTAATTTTAAGACCAGATAAGTTGTTATAGAATGTGGTGAGCGCTTACTGTCATAACTAGGTGACAAATATTTTTTTTTACTATTTTATATGTATTTATCTGAAAAACTTGAATTAAAATTAAGCCAACTAAACTTGAATTAAAATTAATACAACTCCGAGATTTAATATAAAAAAAAAAAAACTATTTGTGTAAAAAAGGGACTTTTAGGGATCAACTTTAAAAATAGGAAGTTTTAGGGTAAATAGGGACCTGTTAAGACCATTAACTTATACATACCACATTTACCAAAATTATGAAAAAAGACAATAATAAGATTAATTTTTTTTGTAACAGAGGCAAAAATAAGTTTGTTACAAAGAGTGGGAAATGCCTTGCTTTATATAGTTTTGACCAGACCATATAAAAACTTTGTTATACAGAGGTTTTTGTTGTAAAGAGATTCACCATGTAGAAGTTTTACTGTACTTAACTCACACCAGTCACTCTATTGTGTGCCTTTTACATTCTTCTCTCTCGCGACGAGGAATGAAAAAATGTCAACCTTTTCTGTCAGAAATTTTCAAGTCTATTTGAAAGAAGTCACCAGACATGAAAACAAATTAAGGCTTAGTATGAGAAATTTCTAGTTACCAGAAGCATAAACCAACAGCCAGGTTTTTGGCAGAAAATGCATGTCAAACCAAATTAGGAACAGTTTCAGGGTTGCTACAAAAATTCGGAAATGGAATTGCCTGACTGATTTAGCAAAATTCATATGCGTGAAGTACTTTTAAACACTACCTAATCTAACCTTTGTTAACACTTATAAACAAGCATAAATGTAAACACACACAGTATTCCTTTATTTTTTTTTGGTGTTATTAATGCTGCTATCTTTAATTGACCAAGGCGATTTGGGTTTGATTCCCACTGAGGCCAACCAAATTTTCACAAGTAGAAATAGTGCCCGACAATGCCGCAGCACCATTCCTAGTCCACCCCTTGTCACCTCTCTTTGGCTCTCGAGAACTTAGCAAGAGTCACCTTAATGTCTTCACATTCATGAAAATAACATTTTATATGCTGGGAAAATAATTTAAATGGCTCATCATATTTTTGCCATCTACATGCACGTAGAGAAATCATAAATCCACTGGGCTAATTTAACTACATCAAATGTATACATTTTAATCATTCTCCATTTCTACTCTGACATCCATCAGTTATTAAGAACAATTGTGTGACCACCAACAATTAACAACTCTACTGACACTGCAGATCCAGCTTTACATTTCTGTCAATGTATGACAAATGAGAAACTTTTCCCTGACCAATTTCAAATTCCCTGACTTTTCCCTATTTATCAGGTTTTCCAGGTCTGTAGCAACCCTGAGTTTCTATGTTTAAACAAAAGCTGTTTGGAATCAAATTTTTATCAACTAATTTTCCTCAAATTTTTAACTTTATCCAATAAATTTCATACTTTGGTTTGGTTTTTTAATCTTGTATCATAGCTGGATATCATCTAATCCTGACATGGTCAAATTGAAATAAAACTGAACAGCATGATGCTGTTCTACCTTTACTGAGAGTTAAATCTGAGAATGGTAGAGAGGCGAGCCCCTGTTTATGGCGAGGATTTGCTGCAGTGTCTCGAATAAACAGAGATGAAACTGAAAACTATCGAAAAGGGAAATTTATGTTGTATAAGCAATACATTCAACCAAAAACGTAGGTGTACTTCTGACAATCAAGGGAAATTAAAGAACTTCCTTTTAGAATTGAAAACATTTAAGTTTTATTTTAAAAAATTAAACAAATTTTTTTCAAAATATAATCTAAAGACTGACTCTTGGTTTTCCAGGACACTGCAATGAACTATGTCAAAAATATTTTGATTAGTAATAAGTTCAACTAGCTTCAAACTGTATGAAACTCTGTCAGAAGTTAAATCCATAATTTCTGTTGAGTAACAAAGCAAGACTCACACTAGAAAATGTCAGAAGCTTTGCTGACACACAAACCTAGTCGAATACAGGATGCACTTATTGAAATGCAGATTGCAGAAAAAACTGCATTCATTCATGATGGTGGAAACTGTACACCTTAATTACATACAGTATTTAGTTTATGTAAATAAATTAACACATCTTTCTAAATAGTGTTGCATTACTAGGCTCACGGGGTGACACTGGATAGTGCCTACGCACTTCTTATTTTTCATAATCGATTGATTGTTTACCAACAATAAAACATATTTCTATGATATTGTAATATATTAACAGAAATAATATTTGTAGTTTATTGCCATATATGTATTATAGTGATAATTTCAGTATCTACACGGATTAAACCTTTTGATTTTGTGTAGTAACTGTTTGAAGACGGTTGATGTATAATGGTAGTTTTCACAATTTTTGTAGTGGTACTACATAAAGGTATGCCAGCATTTTCTGTTAATACCACTTCTTCAATGGTTCTGAATCGTCAACTTTTATTAACGAAATAGTTTTTTAGCTAGCCCTAAATTTGAAGCTGAAAGTTTTTGTTGCATTTTTTTTGCTAGGCCTAGGTATTTATTATTCCAGTAGTCATTAGTGACTTTATGGCCCCAGTTTCATTCTGCGATAAATAACAATTTTTGGACTGTTGTTAACCTGGCATTAACTAATACCTATTCGAATGTTTTGGCAGTGTTTTATTCCCCCCATGCTGCCACTAATTTTCATAATAATAACTGACAGCGATTTTACAGAAATATTACCTAGTAGTTATGAACAGTAATGTAATCAAAACATCAGATTCACTATTTACAAATTACCTAAACTAAGTCAACAACTATGCAACTTGGGATATGAAAGAATTATATGCATGCTTGCAAAAACATCCGTATAAAAATATTTTCAGCAAATTAAAGAAAAAATGTATAAAGAAAAAGTGAAAAAATGGTTGCTAGGCTATTAATTACTAAAACATGTTAACAAAGATGTACTAGTACTTACAGAAACAGTACTTGCAGGTTAGAAAACACAAAACACAGACGGACAACACATTTTTGCGAGGTTGGGACGTTTCACTTCCTTGGACAGTGAGTGATTGCACACTGTAGCATGGCGGACGGTAAGCGATGGTTGGTAACTAGCATACCTTGGGCAGAGGGACGAACTAGGGTGTGGCGGACAATTTGAAAGTTATCGGATGTTGAGGCCTGGTGGTTACCTCAATTTTATCATATACTGATGGGTTATTTCCCAGCGCCTGAGTTCTGCACTATTATTTGAAGGTGGTAAGGCTCTCACCACACTGGTGTTGTAACAGACACCAAAAGAGAGTTTGTGGGAGGCTGCATGAGCAGCAACTGGTTTATCTTGAAGGTTTAGACTGGAACTTGCTATTTGCTTGTTTGGTATCGGCCCTGTGGCCATTCATCCTCTGTTTTAGTGTGTTCGTTGTAAGGCCAATGTATTCAGCAACGTAATGTGTGCACTGCAGTTGGTAGATAAGGTTTTTCGTCCCGCAGCTCACCAGTGTGGTGAGAGATTTACCACCTTCAAACAATAGTCCAGAACTGAGGAGCTGGTAAATAGTCCATAAGTATATCACAAAATCTAGACAACCACCATTCCTCAATATCCAATAACTTAAAAGTTTCCACCACACCCTAGTTCATCCCTCCGTCGCTAGGTGTGCTAGTTACCAACCATCTCTTACTGTCTGCCATACTGCAGTGTGCAATCACTCACCGCCCGAGGAATTGAAATGTCGCGGCCGTGCAAAAATGTGTTGTCCATCTGCGTTTTGTGTCCTGTTTCTGTAAGTACTTGTACATCTCTGTCTATGTGTTTTTTAGTAATTTTAAAAAACATAACAAGACTATGGTAATGTTTCTTGCATCATTATGAATATTAATACAAAATTTACCTCCAGACACTAATATTTACGTTGCATAGTTGGTAACAAACAACAATTTACAACACCGAGATCAGGCCATATAGGTATAAGGATAGCTGCTTAACCTGGCAATGCCAACTCTCATAAACCCTTACATACTCCTTTGGTAGGCCTTATTCAGAGACTGGTTCCAATTTAAATATGACTGCCAACACAACACACTACAAAAACCACTACAGTACAATCTCAGTATAGGACAAAGTTTTTAGATATTACTTCACAAAATTAAAATGGGGCTGATTCTACAATAATGTTGTCTGCAAGTATAAACCGAAGTAAGAGATCTGTAACAATTTCATTACATTACGCTTTCCTTGTGATTTCTTTGATTTTTCTGAACATTAAAATTACGTTTTTCATAAATTCGTTTTCAGGGTCTCAAGAATCACATATCAAACTGCTGTTTTTTTGTGAAATCTGTGTTCAAAAAATTGCAGTTGTGCTGTACTTATGGAATATGTACGCATATAATTAAAAGAAGAAGTGAAAAACTTTCTTTATTTGAGCACCATAAGCATAGCTGTACAGGTACAAATTGTCGTAACTGCGGAGACATGTCTACTTCCAGCACATGTAATGCTGGCTACCTTTATCAACAAGTAAAAACTACAGTCCAGTCCCGTAACTATGACACCGGTTACTACAGCACTGCAACTATGACGACTTTCTCGATTCCCGTCAAGAACCATGTGGTAGCTAGTCTCTTTTCATCTTCTTCACCCACTTTTGTTCACACATCACACACATGCCTAGTTTGCTACACCTGCTGCATGCACAGCAACAGTAAGACAACAGTAGTTAACATTTTACTAACAAGCGCCAAGACCTAGCGCCCTTCCTGTTTAGCAGCAAGGTCAGTAAAACAGAGGCAGTGCATATCCTTTGTAACTGTGGCCTTGAGGCTCATGACTGTCCAGAGATATGTCATTATGTGTTAACTGTTCAGGTAAAGATGGTTCTCAGATACATTTTGTGACTACAGCTACTTTATGACAAACAGCTTTTTGGCTTAGTTTTTGGATTTGGACTTTGGATTGCATTCTGAACTGAGTGGATTGATTAATGAAGACCAATGTGCACTATGATTTAATTTATGGTTTCGGTTATCAGTTTGGTGTTTGCTTTGATGATGATTATTTTTCATTTATCGTCAAGGACTTGGATTCCTAATTTGACGAAATAGTGGAATCAAGCGCAAAATGCTTACATTTGTGGAAGAAGGCAAGATGACAAAATCAGATATTGCACAGTGGCACAACATCCAAACCGCCATTTCATTCTCAAAGACTTCTACAGTATATTGTTAAATAGAAAGGAAACAAACCTCTTTGTATTGAACCCAGATATACTGAATGTCTACATCTATGGAACACATTCTGTGGTCCCATTTCTTATTTGTCTGCATCTCGTGGATTGGAGACATAGAGAAAAACTGAAGCAGTTTCTAGGATACCTCCACAACATCCACTGCAACATTCAGTTCACTATGGGAAAGGATGGTCAACTTCCCTTCCTGGATGTATTAGTCTACACGAAGTCTGATAACACCTTAGGCCACAGAATTTACAGAAAACCTACACACACTAATAGACACTTATAAGCAGATTCTCACCATCCTCCATGCTAGAAAAGGGCTGTGCTCAATACTCTTATTTTTAGGGCAAAAAACATCTGTGAAGAGCAACACCTGGACGAAGAGTTTGAACACCTGACTGCTGTGCTAGAAGCCAACAGTTACACCAGGCTCTAGATACAGCAGACCATCAAGCCTGATTCTAAAGAGGAAAAGGAAAATCTAAATCATGTTGCTATATTGCCCTACATTAAAGGCACTACTGACCAACTGGCCCACCTTCTCAGGTAGGATATATGTATACAGTAATGAAACCTACGAACAAAAATCAGCAGCATATTGGGATCAGTCCAAGACAAAACTTCAGCTGAAGAGCAGGATGGTGTCTACAAAGTCTGCTCATGTGGAAAAGTTTACACAGGTCAAACAGGAAGGAAAATCACCAACTGGATAAAAGAACACATATGAGCTTGCAAATATGAAAACCCAGCAGTCAGCCATAGCAGAACACTCCATGCACACCAGATATAGCACTGAATTTGACAGTTTCAGCACCACTAGCCAATCAGGAGGGAGCATGCAAGAGATTGGTAGAACAACTCAGCCATTCAGAGAGCAGCACAGCAGCGACAGCTCAATAAAGAAACCCTCCCATCCCAGTTGGTTTCAGTCTGATCCAGCATCAACCTGAGGCTGGCAGTTGTAAGGACTGCCGAAACGTCCAAGAAGCAACACAAGACGCGACTCAACCCCAGAACCCAAGAAAATAATGAATGAAATAGTTAAAGTGGACTTCTTAAGGGCAAACCTTTTTTTATTACTGATGCTGCTTTTGCTAATGTAACTATCTGGTAGAACTTCTTCACAATTTCTCTAAAAATGTTTTACAAATGTTTCCAAAAGGGAAACAGAAAGTTTTACTATTTTACCAAAATTAGCTAAGACACTGTTCAGTCCCCAAAATACTACTAGCATTAAATTGTGGCTGTTATTCAGCTGTGCCAAATAATGTTTCCTGTACACTAAGAAATCTTTCAAAGTTCAGTATTATAATAATTTTGGCATCAAAATTGTATAGTAAAATTTTTTTTTTTTAAATATTTAAGAAAAGTACTTTTTTTAATCTTTCAACATGTGGGCAATAATTAAACCAGATCAGCTGTGTCATCTACATAGTAGTCGCTTACAAAACAAATTTGTCTTATTTCATAAAAACCATTATACATAAAAGAAGACAGTAAAAAAGCAGTATATTGTTGTGAGTACCGGAACAAAGTACCAGGCATGTCAGTTTTAAGATATTTCAAGATTATCAAGTAAAAACAGCTAATTTTTGATATTTTATTAAAGCAAAGTAAATTTTTATATACCTTTGTAAATGTAAGATTACGCACTGCCAATAAAACAAAAACTATTAAAAAATTATTCAGAAAAATGAAATTAATAGGTATTCATTTGAAAACAATGTATTTGAAACACAAGAAAACCACTATTTGCACACCCCTAAAAACAACCTTCCTAGATATATCGCGGCATGCACTGCACGCAGTCCATCGGTTTGGTTTATATAATACTGTATTTTCATTTTTTTATACAGAAATACTGTAATTTCTTAATATATATTTTTTAAACTAATTATTTACTCTTGAGATTATCAAATGTGAGGTGTATCAAGGATTTACGTACACTGTGGGATCCAATGTATTAATAGTCAAGAAATAAAAATTAACTTTATTTAAATTAAAACTTCAAATTTAACTGCTGATGAGAATGTGGAAGTACTCAATTTTATGGTTAAATTTTATTTGTATTATATCATGGACTCCTTTTAGAGAAAATCAAATTTTGAGAATTTTTTAAAAATAACCTTTTCATGTATTCCACTTTGTTTATGATTTTGGATATTCACTTCGGTGATTCACCTCGCACGCCAAAGTTCAGGCTTGAGGAGACACCAATCACGCGGCAGTTGTACTATTATTGGCTGAGCTACATGTAGGCATTTATCCTATACAAGACCCTTGTTTTCCCAGATGTCACAGTCAGTCTGCTGGAGTTCCACAGTATGTACATGTGCCTTAAGATGGGAAAAGATACCAGTTCCTGAAACGTTGCATCTGTTGTCGTCTAGAGAAGCCAACTATTTTTTTCTGTTTTTGTCTGTGTTGTCTCTTGCCTGTGTTCCATCAATTTGTGTCTATTGTTATTTGTGTTGACGTCATTCATCCATTTGGAGCCTTTTTCACACACCCCACTTTTGTTGGATTTTATTAATTTTTTCACCCGTCTTCTGTTGTTTTTGTGTCACCTTCTGCCAGTCAACTATGTTCCACTTAGGAATTAATTTTGTTTTTTTATATGTTTCTTGTCCTTGTGTCATTTTCTGGGATATGACTAAATTACTTTTAGGAATTACCTGTATGTTTTATGCTTGTTGACTAGAGCTTTCTGGCTTTTTTTTATTGTGGGGTTTTCTGCAATACTGCAAGATTCACCCACAATGGTGTTATGTCCAAAAAAACTGTTATGTTTATAAAGTGTGTCCGTCCAGGATGATATCAATCGGAGCTAGTACGCGGTGGGGGACAGATGGCCGGCTGAGTGTAGCATATCAGTCAGGACGAGCGGAGGTACGAGGCACGTAGCCGAACATTGGAGAGGGACTGTGAAGCCTAGAAGCGTATGCGACTGTAGATGGGGTGTTAGTTAAGTCACTATTTTGTCAGTTTACAAATACAGTAAAAACATATAGGTGCACTTAACAGCATGTGTTACCAATAGGTAGTTATAATATAACCCTTTGCTAGTTACGTATTCATTTTTTTTGTGCAAACTGATGCAAATCACATAACTGAGCTAGGACTTAACCCGATGAGAAACCTGGACGAATACTTGCAATACCCGCAAAACACAGGCGACGGCCTCACATCTTAATTTTTAGCATTTTGCCATCGGCTGTTATCTTTGCTTGTCTTAATTGAGTGTGTTTGCAAGTATTGAACTATGTCGATATACCAATAAATAAAATTGAAACTGATTTAATTTTTTATTAATTTTCATGATATTAAAAATAAGGCTATATGGGCACAGTAAAATACACGTATTTGGAACAGCCTTTCATCTTTTCCTAATGCACTAATTTGGCAAGATTTGACAGCCTGGGACAAGAACCGGGCAATGAAAACAACATCATTCATCAATTCCTGGTACAACAGCAAGTCACAATAATTAGTGGCTGCCCACAACAGGGACAGTTCCATCCATCCATTCATTGGGTCGGCAACAGAGGTGGCTGACGCGTCACAATATTAGCCAACTTTATGATCACACATTTACCCAGAATGATGCATTTGTTAGGCGTAATCTGTTCTGCCACAATTAAATGTATGAGATTTCGACACCATCTATTAATCTTCAGAAGTACATTACGTACTAGAGAAAAAATTTTTTGCTTGTACAGAAAGCTGGTAAAACCTATTTTCTAAATTTTACTTTTCTGATTTTTTCAAAATTGGCTTTGAAGAACCTACAATTTTAAACTGATGCTTTTAGCAATGAATTATGCACCATGCTCTCTTAATGCATCAAAACAAGAGCAATATTGCAAGTTTAGAACTATACAAAAATGTATACCCATTAGCATTTCCATAAATTTTTTTGAAGTAACAGACTCAATAATAACACAAATAAAAACAACGAAACCTATATTCCAGGTACTGAAACTAGTAGACGGATGCAATGTCATCATAGTCAACATTGAATTTAAATCAAACAACTACGTAGTTGTGAAGTGTTCAGCCACTTCCCCATCTTGTTTAAATATTTATAAAGTGTTTTTATTTTCTTATTTAAATTTATATTATGTAAATCTTTCTTAACAGGCTATATGCCATTTTCAGGGTGAGTTTGTCAGGTGTCCGGTATGATACAACAGAATTCAATAACCTAGTAATTGGGGACATGTTAATTTAAATTCACCTTTTCAAAATTCAATATAAATATAGTCAAGGAATTTTAAAGTAGAGTCATTTAATTATTTTCCTGGCTTATTTGGTTTCAAATTGACCACAGTAAAATTTTAATTATTTTTATTGTTATAACTTTTTCTTGTATTTTGGCTAATTTTTGAGTTTTAGTAATTTTAGCTTATTATTAAATTTGCCCTGGTGAAGTGAGTAACTTCAGGTGTTGCAAGCTTCTCCAGGCTGTAGGATTTCTGGCGCCGACGTTGTGGTTGATTGCTTGCTTCATTGGAATTCTCTCCATGACGTAGGTTATTGACGCACGTAGGTCAGCCACCACAGGGGGTTGCTTAGGGTATTGCGCCGCGAAAGTAGTTCCGCTGTTGCGCACTTTTTGTCCCCAATTATTATATTTGTGTGGATAAACAATTTTATTTCAATGTAAAACCTATAAACGGAAATTTTGGAATCCTTTGTGAGCTGTTTTAAGTGTAATTTTGCTGGTTTTGGGAAGTTTGGATACTGTTGTATCACTCCGCCGTGGTGCGCTATTTGTTACCATGTCCGTTGCCATGAGGGAACAGTTGGTTCCGGGCGCTGGCCCGAGGCGGTAGCGGTGTTGTAGAACAGTGGGTGCCGGGCAATGGCCCGAGGCGGAGGTGAGTGGTAGAGCAGTTTGTGCTGGGCGCGGGCCCGAAGCGGTCGTTAGTGGTAGGGCAGTTGGTGCCGGGCATACCACCAGCATTAAAAAATATATATTTGTATTAAAAACTACCACAATAAAATCTTAACTTCACATGTCTAGCAAGTACAACATTGTTTTACGAGCTAAAATAAATCTTACTGCACTACTACTTCTATGTAACACCATCTTGACCTCAATTAAAAAAGGCAACAATCTTATTTTTTAAAGGCCACTGTTTTAACATACACAGACAATTTTTAAAATGTTAATGGCATTATAAATTATCCCCTGCAGAGACACTCATCCAATAAGGGTCCTCCCTACATATGCTGCATTTGTGTGCGTAAAATAACATTTATGGAATTGTAAGGGTGTCGCTGACAGGCGTATGTAATGCTATATTGTCTCTCCACGCAAGCCACTCAACTGGCATGCAGTGTTTTACTATTATCCTTTTTCCAGTAGGACTTTAAGCCAGTGGATAACGTACTTCAAAGTCAAAAGCTTATTTTTAAAATTTGGTTGTTCTTTTTTCAGGTACAGCAGTATGGAAAAGCTGTTTTTGACCATTTTGATAGGCCCAAAAATTATGGTTCTAATAAATGTGCGAAATTTTTAAAACTATAGAGACATAGTTTGAAGTATGTGTTTTTTTTCGTAGATATAGAACTACGTATATACAGTCGAGTTCTGTTATAACTAGGTATTATCGTTCCAGATTGGTCCTCACTACAGCAGTGTTCTAGCTATAACCCAAAAAATTGCCCAAAATAGCTTTAAAATTGCTATTTAACACGAAAGAATGGATCAAACAAATTAAATAGGTTGGCATGTGCTCTAACCAAAAAGTATGTTAATCACACCAAAATGAACTGAAAACTTCACACCGCAACTTGGCAGCTGCATCGTCTCACAGTCACTTGCCCGTCATAGAGGTGACTGCCTCCAGATCACATCAAACCAAATAATAAAAGCTAGTGAGGAAAACAGATATTTTCAAAAGTGACTTGCATGCAGCCCGCAACACATTAGGCCCATTTTATTATTGAGTTCGCTTTTGTACAAACGCAGTGTTCCCAAACCACATTGTCTCAAATGAGATATTTTATTTACTGCGGAACGTATGTAAAGACACTGCAATTTGGAAACAGGAATGCTAATTGTTAAAATGTGCAGGGTTTGTGCGAAATGTGTGAATAAAAGAGGGTTTTATTGTAGCCTGCACATGAGCAAAGATGACAGTGCGTTAGCATGAACACGGCAGGCAGAAACCAGCAATCATCACGTTATCATCTTCTCTGCATTCAGACTACCAATCTTCCTGTCCCCCTCCCCTACTTTCTAGCAGACTTCATCCGATCCTCTGCCACATCCACAGTCAACACTTTGCTCAAAGTCAAGCAACCAGTTACGTTCTTTGCCTGAAACTTAAGTTTGTGAGTCCATTTCGCTGCAGCTGGGCTGGAACTAAAGTTTACGCAGCTGCTGATGAACACACTAGCATTTCACCTGGGCCTGACAATGATAAAATTTATGCTCCCACCTATACACAATGTACTAATTGTGCAAAAATAAGGTGATTACAAACTACCACAGTGTAAACCATGGTACTCTCGATATATTATTGCATTATTTTACAAGCAGGTACCTTTCACTCAGCCAAACTAGTGGAGCAAGAGCAAGGAAAAAACAACGCTATTTGTATTTTCCATCAGTCGAGCTTGCCAGGAATAAAACAAATACTACAGAATAATTGTTACAAAAATGTCATAAGCGACATACACTAGTTTACACTCTTCAAAGATATGATTTAACAGAGAAATGTTAAAGCGTCCACATATTTATTATCTGACAGTCATTTTAGCTTTGTTTACACAGTTAAAAAATTATGCATCACCATTTACAGTGAAAAGATGCCCGGGCCCTGTGATAAACATGCTTTCTTTTCTTGTAAAACAAGATTTTCTGCTGTTCTCAAGCCTAGAACATGTCTCATTTATTACTGTCAATAATTATGAGCGGCCACAATACTTGCCGCAAGCCTATTTCGCCGAACTTACAGTAAAATCCCGCTAAGAGGTTCCCACTTAAAAAGTTTTCCCCTATAACAAGTTTGAATTATAATTACCACTTTGATTACTACAATATTAAATTTATCCTTTTAAGAAGTTTTTCCCTGTTAATAAGTTCAAATTTTTCAGTCCCTTCAGAAACTTCTTAACAGAGTTTTACTGTATCACTTCAGACAAAATTGTGATTTTTCTTGGTTCCTCAAAAAGATCTCATTGTCGCTATTACGGGACTTTACTACTTCAATGCGCATATAATATACAATTTTGTCAAAAAAGAATAGTTGGAACTCACTGCAACGCACTTTAAGTGAAGTTACGAAGGCCCCTTAATGCAGATAACCGATAGCCAACTGTGTTATAGACTGTATGCACACAATTGTTCGCTAAAAAATGTATTGCCGCACATAACACACACATCCAACAAGGGACCGCGGTGGCCGAATGGTTAGACCATTCGCCTCCCACCAAGGTGATCCGGGTTTGATTCCAGACAGGTTAGACCCCTGGATTTTCGCATGTGGGAATCGTGTCAGACGGTGCCACTGGTCAGCAGGTTTTCTCGGTGATATCCCTTTTTCCCCTCCCTTTCATTCCGGGACTGCTCCATACTTACCTCATATCACCCCTCACCAGCGCTAAAGACCTTGATGTTAAGCGCAGACCAAAACCTCTCACTCACACCATGCAAATAAGTTTTCATGCATATATGAAGTGACAACCATCATGAAATATGTTTAGCTATAGAACTTAAGACAAACTCACAATTTTCAACAATTTGTTCCTACTGAGTGCGGCACCAGCATCCTGCATTCGAGTAGCTGCTCGTCCCGCCTTCTTGCTTGGCATGGCTGGTATAACAGGAATCACTTTCTTGCGGCCAGAAGCCTAAGAAAGAGTAGAACAATTGAGTTAAACAGTACAGCCATGAACAGGACTATTATTGCAATAATTTTTATGCATGCTGATGTTAGAAGATAACAAGTTCAAGCTTCTCACACGTGTGAGAAATACAATAACCCTATAATTTCACTTTCCTGAATATATCCCTAACTAATTACAAACATTTTTTTCCAAACATGTTATCATATTATCTTACCTTTATCCTATCAATCACTTCTTTTGGGAGTGAGTCCTTGATATTCTGATGCGACAAACTTGCTACAGGCAACTTGGAAGCACTTGCTGGAACGGAAGTTTGTTGTGTCGCCATAGCAAACAGGTGAGAATCCAACACAGACGGCTTTCCGGTCGAACCTGAGCTGTTCACTGCTTCTGACGCCTCAAACTGCTCCAGCAAACTCTTCAGGTCACCTGCCTCCAAAACTGACACACAAACAAAATTCACTTTGTTCCCAGGCCATACGCAAGACTTCTGAAAAAACGACTAAGCCCAATCTCTTTCGAACAGCAATAAGGCACTTCCGCATAAATACATTGGAAACTGAAGCGTAGAACTTCGCCACATTACGAAAATATAGTACACTAGTTTCAAAAAAACCCAAGGCGAGTGTAATATTAAATTAATAAACAGAAAGTTAGAAACACTACCTGTGACAATAATTGAATCCAAAAAAAAAAGATTAGGTTATTACTGATGATGAACGAATAAAACTTTGCACGTTATGTTATGATACTCTTGGGATTTGAAAAGCTTTGTCAATAAATCTGTGATATGAAAAAATTACACTCATAAGAATAGCACAAATCATACATTCAATGAAATATCTGGCAAGTCTATTTCTGGTGGACTGGAGACCTTAAGAGGCCGTTCCAGTGTTTTAGGCGCATGTATGCAACCTGCAATAACACCATATAGTTCAAGGCTAATATTACCTTCGCTATAGCAATATAAGTATTACACATATCAACATTATCTTCATGTTTTATCAAAGACTCAGCAGTTCTTATTTTCGCTGCGTTCATTGAAGATAAGTATAAAGAATGGTAGACTATAAATTTTACATTTTTTTCTGTATTAGGTTTTTAATGTAACCGTTTGTTATACTAGATTTTTCAGAATGCAGCGAAAGTAAGAACTGCTGAGTCTTTGATAAAACATGAAGATAATGTTGATATGTGTAATATGTACTTATATTGCTATAGCGAAGGTAATATTAGCCTAGATTTATATTTGGGGTTAATGCGGGTTGCATACATGCGCCTAAAACATTGGAAAGGCCTCTTAAAGAGCATTTCTATTGCTCACACAATTTGGTTTAGTTTATTTATATCTTGCATCTATTGAAACATTTAACTCACGATTAACAATTAGAAGTGACAAACTTAGTTTTCAGTCAAACATTTTATGAACGTTTCTTCATAGCCCAGCTGATTAAAATAATGCCTTAATCACAAATTCTAATAACTGCTATAAAAATTGTACAAATAATAAAATCAATTTACAAAATGCCAATAATTTACACATGGAAAAAAAAATCATTTGTTACATTAAAAAAAAACTGCAAAATAAATTGCAAAAGATGACGTGAATAATACAACGAAACATATAATTGGAAATAATTGACTGATGCTGACTGTTGTTGGGTTTCTCTTTTATAGAATTTTTATTTTTCAGATTTATTTTTACATTTTTGTTCATTATTTTTTTATTTTTTGTAATCTGTTAGTCTTGCAATCATTTTCTGCAAGTTTTCTCATGTTTAAATACAACGCGTTTTTTCGATCCATTGTTTTGTTGGTACATTTTTCATCTCAACCAACTGGGAAATGGAAAAATACCATAAAACGCCAGCTTTAACATTCAATAACACAACTAGTCCCCCCGCTCCTATGAAATGTATCTCACATCGGCTCTCTACAGCCCATGTAACCTGTACGGTATGTGTCAACTACACCAAAAATATTATCCACACAATATTGTGTAATAGCAACACAATGGACTTAAGGACTGCAGGTTAAAATTTCAGTCAGCAATCCCAACTAGTTCTCCAAAATCTCTCCGAATAAATGCAGAGATGGTTCCTCACTTCAGACCACGACAGATTCCCTCCCTCTTTTTGCTATGCCTGTGTCACTGTTTCAAGCTTTAATGACCTTGATGTCTAAGGTGTGAGTACAAACAGTCAAAAAGCTTTCTCCCAGAATTTGCAGGTAGGTGGCACATGGAGTACTGACAAAGTTAAAACCACTCCTTAGTGCTCATGGGCTTCTTTATGGCACAATTTTACCGAAAATTCCTATATAATCCAAGAGAAAATAAAATTCAATTCATGGGGTTAAATAGCAAAAAATTTTAATACATTTTTTTATTTTTACATTACAATAATGCAGTAGCAAAATTATACACTTGATGCATTATGTACAATACTTGATGTATGAACTTGCACATTGTACTGTAATAATTCCATTGCTTTTTTGATTTCATATAGTTTTCCGCTCGCTAGTGCACTCACTGTAAGAATTAAGGATAATCTTAATATCTGGTTATCCAAACAAGACTTGGCCCTACTTAGTTCGAATCAGCAGGACTCTACAGAATTACATTTAAGAGTCATGACAGCATGGTTTTCTGTAACTCACTGAGCATTAACACTTGGTTTCCATAACTTCCTTTGTTACTGACACAGTTTCACTTTCACTTGCTCATCCAGTAGCTAATGCACAGTTTCATGAAAATAAAACATTGGCTAAAGTTTCTGAAATGACATTTTCAAGCTATCAGAAGATTGAAGATGTGCATGGAATAGACTATTGTAAAAACATCCTATAGTAGGGTAATGCTGACAACTGCACCCTTATGTCTGAGTGGCTTGTGAAACTACATGGAAGAAGGAGAGGTTCTAAGATATAGGATCATTTAGATGACCAACCCTCATACGTCTTGCCTCTCTTCAAACGAAGTACAGTACCTAAATCCTTATTTTTCCACAACCAAAAAATTTGATGCACACCTCTGATGTTCACAGTATGCCATGTAGTTCAGAACTAAGCAACAAAGGTGGTTACAGCAATAACTGAACAGCCTGATGTCAGCAAACCAAAAATGTATGAATCATAAATTATAATTTCAGCATACCTATAAAACAACCAAAATAATCTGCTTATTTATCATCAAGCTTAACCGCTTCCAGTCATGTGAGATTAAGTGATTTTTTGCTTATTTTAAATTGTAATAAGAAAAGCTTGCAAGTTGTGATTGTGAGTCCACACTGTAGTACTAGACAAACAGAATGCCACGTATAATCAGAACTTCTACATTTTCTTTCTGAAGTAATTCAAATAAACCAAAACCCAACCAAGTATGCAAACACATGTTTATGTTGTGTGTTACACTATACATTCCAAAATGCTCATGTTAACGCCGTCAGGTGGGATCGGGATAGCGAACTAAGCTGCTGCTATGAATCTATGTGTTATGATGAAAGGGCGCCAGCAATACTCCCTAGGTATTGCACTTAGAGACTTTTATGCCTCAGGGTGTGGTACGTTCGGCGTGTT
Organism: Medauroidea extradentata; assembly: GCA_003012365.1. Classification (NCBI taxonomy): domain Eukaryota; kingdom Metazoa; phylum Arthropoda; class Insecta; order Phasmatodea; family Phasmatidae; genus Medauroidea; species Medauroidea extradentata. Next base: position 8,154 of record PNEQ01039732.1, on the reverse strand, counting down.
CGGTATCCCACCCGGTACGTTGAAAATGAATGCCAACTTATAACTGGGTGTTGGCCCCCAGTACGCCTGATACACTACAAAAGTTACACTGTGAATATAGGGTGTTGATATTTACGTAACACGATGGTTCAACGCAGTATGATTTATTGACACGAATTACACAGTGCCAGAAATAATTACTTATGCACGCACGATGTAGGCGTAGTTATGCAACCCTGGCAAAGCGCTGCTATACTTGATTACTGGATTAACGAGTGATGGCTATCTCTGCGCGGTGACACTGACCTGCCGGTATATTGCACGTGGTTGTTATGTGGTTCGTGTGAAGCAGATATGACTCTACGGCATATGAAAATGCAATTCCTTGAGCAGCGACGATCTGGCGGCCGCTAGGGTGGGCTGTCAGGTTCGCTTGGAAGCGGACGTAGATAATGTTGGTTGAAATGAGCGCTCTCTTAGCTAACAAACCACAGGGCAGCCGTTCCCGTGCACGTTACAGTGTGGTAGGGCTCAACAAGTGGTATTAGTAGTCCTGCGCGAAGTGTGGCGGAATGCGTTAGGCCGGAAGTATGATGAACGGCACGTAACACACCTTGCACACGACGATGCTCTCCACTAGGTGACTTGCATGAATGCGTGATAATGAAATGAGTGGTAGATGCACTGCTTATATGAACACTGGAGCACTATGGCGATGTGGTAACCTGCACGTGGTCGGTCACAAAAACATGAATTATGCTCTCAAAATTACACTGAAATATAAAATATTGATAGTGACGTATGTGCCGAATGATAATGAACAATAATTAACTATGATATGCCTCGTACAAGGAATGATGAGCTCTGATGGCTCTCAATACAGAATTCCCTAGCCACGTGGCGGTGATAATGCCGACGCGGATTTTAAGTTAAAAGTACCAAAATGGTAATAATTATTAGTTTAAGCAGACGCGCAATGCAATGGGAATGTCTGGTAACGTGTGCGAGCAAGGTGAACCGGTATACTAATGAAGACTATTGAAACTAACAATCAGTAAGCAAAAGTTGATGTGCACACGGACAGCTGTCTCACCTCTCCAGACGACTTCGACGAACAGCCCCGAGGAAAGCAGCCGCTAAGGGTTCTTTGTCACGCTACGGGGTTCACACATTTCCGGTACCTCGTGCATGTTAAATGATTGATATTAACATTTTATGAAAATGGCACACAATAAATTACACAATAAATGGCGTTACATATATTGCTGATATTGAATGATTCGTTTCTAAATGTCTGTTGCAATATGAAAGTAAACATTGAAAACATGGTGACTTTCAGGCACAAGCATGGCAGCACGTTTACATGTCCCCCGTGCCACGATGTACACTGCTGGAAATGAAAACACAATTACACTCACTATTACATGCAAAATTACACTGCGTGGAAGCGGGAAAATTATGGGAGAGTCTGAAAATGAGGCCTAAGCCTTGTTGATGTTGCACAATTGCGCCGTTATGGGCTTAACCCATACGCTGGCCCTTTGGCTGGCGTCAATGTTAACTTATTTTACTATTGCTACACAGCTTACATAGTAGATATGGGAACAAGATTCACCAATGAATGAACAAGATGGCTTCTAAACTGTGCGAAAAAATTCCTTGACATTTCCATGCTTTTTCTAGGATAAAAAATATATTTGTCCCCTATCAAATTTAGAGGCCCCTACAGTGTAGTGGTCAGTACACGTCCCTCCCACCATGTCAATAATGGTTCAATTACAGTTAGGGTTGCTCTTAATTTTCACACATTGTAAATGCAACAGACATTGCCATTGGCTGGTGGGTTATTTAGGATCACACTTGTTCCCCTGATTACTCTGCTCCATCTATCACACAACTCCTCACCAACTCTCAAGACCCTGCAGTTCAGACCTCAACAATTTTTTTTCTAATTCGGTATGTGATTTTACTATTTCAACCTTCCAAATGTCAAGAATTACTTCCACAGCAAAAATATTGCCATCTGCAAAAGCAGCAACTAATTAATACAACAAAATTTTTATTAGAAAAACACAATAATGCAATATGCCAAAATAACATATTGTAATGTATCTAAATTTTAAAAATGTTTAATCAATGTCCACAATCAAACAAGACCTACCTATATCAATAAAGTTCCCAAATTACAAAACAAAAATTGGGTTTCTAAGTATGTACTATATCCATTATCATGTACAGTATAAAGAACAATTGCTAATTGGTTGATACCATTAATAAAACATCAACATACATATAAATACCGTATGTTGATTATACAGAACTGCAGCCAAACAAGGGGGTCAAGTTTTCAGGCGAGTGTCCAGACCTGTTCTTCTAGGCAGTGATGCTGGGTTATGATTTGGCCATAGAGGAATTAAGCACTCTCTGGTAGTGAGGGTAAAACAGTAATGCGATTATGATCAGCCCCGAACGGGAATAGGCAAATTAGTCTGCGGATTGAGACCAGTTCTTGGCCCAGGGAGCTAATTTTAAGTTTCGAGGTTACGAAGCATTAGTTGGTATGGAGCAACTGTGCCGCAGCCTACTGAAAAAGTAGTTTCCATAAAATCTGTATTCAGAGTTTTAGTCGCAAAGAAGGCCAGCACATTTGAGTACCTTCGGCCCTAACAACTTTTTCAAGCAGCGTGCCAAGATGGCAGGTACTAAAACCTTTAGTAGTACATTACAGTTTTTCTTAATTTTATGAGTTTTCTTAAACCTATGTGTGTGTCAATTGACATAATATTAATATCTATAACTTAAAAGAATTTCCTCTGCTCAAACGGAAAATAATATGTAATTAAATGGTTTGTGTTTAAACACGAAAATATCATTAATATAATTTATTTTCTTTTTGGCAGGTTTCGAAACGTGTACCGATAGTGGAGTCATCTAGCGAGAGTGTCAATTTTAGGCTAGTTGGTACATGTGGTTACTTAACTACAGTAAAACCCTGTAAAGAAGTTTCTTAAAGGACTGAAAAAATATTAACATCTTAGCTGGAAAAACTTCTTAAACGGGTCAAATTACTATTGTATATATACACATAGTAAAAATAATTCAAACTTATTAAGAGCGAAAACTTAAGTGGGAACTTCTTAAGAGGGTTTCAATGTATTCTCAAAATTGTACAAAAAGCTTCCCAGATATTATAAGATTTTATTTAGTTGACTAAATTCCCAGAGCTTAGGCTACAGTAATTATTTTCAAAGATGTGCATTTTCAGTTATTTTAATTTTTCAGTTTAGTGTTACTTGTGGGAAAATAACTGCAATTACTTCCCAACTTTTCCAATAGTCTCTATTCTAAGAAGAAAAAATATATGTGTGTTCTTTTAAAATTTTTGTAACTTATGCGATCCTATACAATTTGTCCGATTGCAATAAAATTTTGGTGGGTTGCATGTGTGCTCGAAAATGTTACTGACAGAAATGTTTTAATATATTATTTAAATAGGAGGGGGGGGGGGTGTGCGTGGGAGGCAAAACAGAGGAAGAGAGCAGAATGAGGGGCACAAACAATTTTACTTTTTAAGTGTTTCTAAAATGATCATTAACATAATTTTGTCCCATTTTTTTTAATTTCCCAAAATTGAAAACCACGCGAATAAAGTCGCTGGCAAAAGCATGGGAGAGTATGTTTCTACCTGTATATGCACGCGTGCATGTAAAAGCAATGTTATAACAACACGGTTAAGTTTTCAACAAAAAAAAAAAAAACATTATCTACAGATGTAATTATAACTTAAAACAGTAAAAAAACATCATGGAGAAAAAAGCAATCCCACAGGAATTCTGTCAGGTTTTCTTAAGGCAAAGAATTCTAAGGGTATAATTCATTCAAATATCGACACAACACCCAGACAAAAAAACACACACACATAGAACAAGATTTCCAAAATGATAAAAGATGGAAGTAGACAAAACAACAGTGAACAACAAACGACAAGAGGCAACACAAGTTGAAAAACAACTGACAGAATTCCTGTAGGATTGCTTTTTTCTGTTTTTTTTGTGTGTGAGTTTTGTGTCTGATTTTTGTACTTTGTCATTCAACATACGTTTGATCAGCAAAACATGAGCAATAGTGTATGTCCAGAAACAAATAAATTCAACGTACCTTACACAACTCAACTCCTGCTTGTAATGCTAATGTTAGTGGCACTCCAAAAGCTTAGGTATTTTAAATAAATTTTGTAATTTTTACAATTGTAAAAAAAAAAAAAAAAGCAAACTTATTTTTAATTAAAAAATTCCAGGCGAGATGCACAAGGAAAATAAGTAAGGCAGTTAAATTTTTTAATACCACATGTCTATCGATAAGACATCCTAAATATATTTGAAGTCTCGCCACCACACAAGACTTCCCTATATCATGCACTTGCTGAATGTATAAAGACAATACAGTAAACTCCCGATTTAATGACCCTTCGTGGTTCCCGGGAATAGGGTCGTTATTAGAATTTTCACATATTTTTGGCGATTTCTGACTTCTAAAATGTTGACATTTACCGGTTTTTATCATTGAATCGGCGTTCACTCGCCTTTGGCGGAAAAATTACGTGTTTTTATAAAATGATACACATTAATTTTGAAAAGGGCGCAAACGCGTTAGTTTTAAAAGTATGCCATTGAAGTGGATCTATGACCTTCCTTTGGGTAAAAATTAAGCAAACACGTCACCGGGAATATATATTGTTGCGGACGCAGCAACCGTTTTTGAAAGTTATTTGCAAGAATACAGCAACAAAGTTTATTGAAACAGTAATATTTTTCAGTAGAGTGAAGTATTTTGAATAAATAGATACACTGGAAGCGGATATATGACCTTTCTTTGGCTCAAGATTAAGCAAAAACGTCGCCGGGAATATATATTCTTGCGTCCGCAGCGACCGTTTTTGGAAGTTATTTGCAAGAATACCACAACAAAGTTTATTGAAATAATATTTTTCCGTAGAACGAGGTATTTTTAATAAATGGATACTCTGGACGTGCATATACGACATTTATGTAGCTCAACACCAAGCATGAATTCATGATAATGAAACATGCATATCGTCGGCAATGTAAATTAAGTGCCAGCAATGTCGGCGTTTCGAAACTATTTACAAGATACTATCACAATGTTGTTGATTGAAATACTAGTAATTTATTTCAATAGGCACATACATTCTGAATGAATATATGGAATTGTTGACATTTAAGACTTTTCTTTGATACATAAGGGACAAACTTTGCCGACAACGATAATTCTAGTTGGCACAACAAACGTTTTGATAAAGCTGTTTGCCTCCTGGGACCTTGTCTTTGCAGCAAGCGACCACTCACACGTGTAAGATAATTTGTGTGCACAAGGACCTATCTGGAAACTGGTTAGTTAAAAAATAACACACATGACGTGTCTAACCTATGTCACTTGTGCCTTTTTTGACCACTATCTAGTCACAGCTCCTGACGCTCGCTCAGCAGATGGGACGTGATGATAACGCTGCTCCCTTTGTTTTGCAGTTCTTTTACTTCTGTAGCTTGACCAGCCGTGTGAAAATAAACTGCTCGTATAATGATTCTACTCTGTGCACAAGTTTTTTGACACCTCTCCAATGTGCACGGAGAGGAATTTGATACTCAGTTTCAATTACTTCACCAACAGTAAACAATTACAAACATCAAGATGTTGATCATTGTGGGGTAGCACATTAAAAGAACAACTTTAAACGTACACAATGCTGTTTCTCAATTTATTTTCACCGAGGTATACAAGTGTATCCACAGCTGTTATTTACGGTCGAGCCGATTGCGTGCGTGGGTGTGAGCTCGAACGCACATGTGGGCTAGTGACTTACACCAGACACGCTGTTGTCAAGTGTCCTACTGCCCTGTGCCACGCATATCTGAGACATGCACCCATAGTTTGGTAGTGTCAATTATGAACTGTCCTGCTTTCACTTGTTAAAAGAATAATATAAACATTACTGTATATACATCATTAAATTACATTATGGTAATTATATTTAATAGCATTTAGTTAGCAAAATAAAAAACTTAAGAAAGCTTAAATAAACACTACGTATAATCGTAATATCACAGGCACAAAGACAGACTACCGTATCTGAGGGCACGAGAAATCAGTCTTGGCAAATCAGTTATGCACGCGCACGTGAAAAAAAGGTGTGTGAACGGCCTTATTGGAGTGATTGGCCGGCGCCCGCTGGAGGGAAAGAGGCGGACAGGTTGCTGACCAGCAGGGGAAAGGGAAGGGGCAGCAACGTATACCTATTTTTTGATCAAACACGCCGTGTGCGGCAGTACAGTTTTCGAACAATAACTGCAACAATTTGCGGCCATAATAAATGCAATGCTTTTTTCTGCTATTTTCATGGAATTAAAAAATTTTTAAGATTTTTTTCCCCCTTTTTTCACGGTTCCTGGAAAAAGGATTGTTACTTCGAGAGGGTCACTATTCCCGGGGTCGTATAATCGGGAGTTGACTGTATGTAACCATGACACAACAAACTTTGTGTACAATAATGTTACCCTGGTGTATCATAGAATTTTACAAGCTAAACCTCTTTAATTGAAACCTGAAGAGACATACAATTATTTAAGTTCGTTAATACCTAACGATGTTCGAATTATACATGTTCAAAAAACTACTAAACATCCAAAATTTGTTTTATGCTGCAGAGCACAATTTTAAGACATTTTAGCACCTGTCTGATGGACAGGTTCTCATTCCTTCGAGCCTGTAACACATTCAAGTTACCCAGATTTTTAATACATATAGTAATAAAATTCAGTTCTGTATAATGCTGACATACTAGTGCTACCTACCGTATTGACCCGAAAAGAGGCCGAGGATTTTTTCCCAAAAAGCGAAGCTTAAAATGATACCTCGGCCTACAATCGAGCATCAATAAAAATAAGGCTACAATTTCATACTTTACATTTATGTTCACGATTTACCTGCATTTTATAAATGTGCTGCAACACACCGTTATGTGCGTATATATTTATTAACCATGTGATAAATTTGATGACGGCAACTCATTATTACGCTTCATAAAAATCGCATTGTAACTAACTGTAAACAATAACAAACGCGAGCCCGCGAGCGTAATATTGAGAACGTAGTGTTACCAACATGTAACAGGAGCGAAAAGTTTACCTGCGCAAACCGGCATTTCTCATTCCAACGAAAAACGTATTTTTGAAACAAAAAAATAAATAATCTTATTGAAGTGCGTAGTAAATTTGTGAGAGTAAAAGATTACCTACTTCTTATAAATTTACGTAAGTTAGATATTCCGGTGTGAAGTTATAGTACCGGTAATCGATAGTTTGGCACAACTAGCTACCATTTTCACAGTTCATTTTGTGAGCTTGGTAGGACTGTAAATTTGTTGCAAGAGGCGAGCATCTAACTCATTTTTCCGTTATTGTCTTGTGTTATTGTTAGGAGGTTAATATTTTTTTCTGACGGTATTGTATATTCGTAGTGTGAAAAATAAGCGATCACGTAGAAAAACGTGGTACATCTTCTGGATGGACTCCAAAACATGAGCGTAATTCGTACGACGCAAACTTCAAGCTCTGCGTTATTAAAATGGCAGAAGATTCGAACAACAGTGCAGCTGCTCGTGCATTCAATATTTCAGAAAAGAATGTTCGGCGCTGGCGTAAACAAAAAAAATGAACTGAAAAATGCCGCAACCACCCGCAAGTCATTTGGTGGTCCTAAAGTGGGACGGTTTGATGAAGCTGAAAAACTTTTAATAAATTTTGTGCGAGAAAAACGTGCCGATGGTCTGCCAGTATCAAGAGAGGTGATGCGTTTCAAAGCTCTTGAAATAGCAGCATCTCTTAACATACCACGAGGTGACTTCTCTGCCAGCACAGGATGGTGTGTGCGAATGATGAAACGTGCAGGCTTCTCTTTGTGGCGACGTACGACTTTAGCACAAAGACTTCCAGCATTTTATAGTGAAAAACTGGTTAAGTTCCAAAGATATGTTATATCTTTGCGAAAAAAGTATTCGTATCTGTTGGGCCAAATGGGCAATGCAGACCAAACTCCGGTTTATTTTGATATGCCCTCAAATGTGACTGTGAACGAGAAGGGCGCCCGGTCTGTGTTGAT
>PNEQ01039731.1:12345-28141 GCA_003012365.1 Medauroidea extradentata | reverse complement strand
ATCCCGTTTACATGACCATTCTCAATCCCGAAAGTGGTTTCAGATTGATTTGAATCCGACATGGAAACGTGGTAAAAGTTTCATCACAAACGGATGACTGGCTGGTATAGGAGCACAAACATTGCAGGCAGACACAGACATATATATATATATATATATATATATATATATATATATATATATATATATATATACTGTAAGGTTATAAGTTCGAATTACTGTTGAACTCCATTGTTGCAGACAGGTTACGTAGCTTCCTTAAGAGTGCATGATAGATAAAAAATTAACGCTGAAAACACCAATAAATTACTACGCTTTTATCGAAGCCAATATGGATAAAATACTCAATGACAGTCCTAGATAATGGTATTTGCCAACTTTATGAGTAAATATTTGTCCAGAATTACTAATTCGTTACGCGTGATCTCTTGCGCCGTAGTTAAACTCACCAGATTCCGGCGCCAGAGATTGTGCCTCAGAAGCTAGTAACACTGAAAAAATTTTTGATTAAAACGTTGGATAAAACTATCGTCTAGGATTGCTACGGTTTAATTTTCGCAAATTGGCTTCAAGAAACATACAGTTATATATTAGTGCTTTTGGTGTTGAATTATGTACCACGCTCTCTTAAAGGTATACCAAGGTAAGATATCTAGCAGGTGACTGGAATGCTCAATCGTCGAAAAAATCTTAACAATTGATCTTAAGGCCTCGCTCTTTAGTTTAACAGTGGTTTCGAAAGTATTTTTTAACGGAAATTAATACATATATCAAAAAGGCATTCTGGCAGTTTTAACACTTATATATTATCGTTTGTATCTGAATTTTTCTGTTGCAAAACAACAAACAAATTTTGTAGATTTTTGCTCCTGAAGTAGCATATATTTTGTTGTCAAAATAAGCCAAAATGAAGCAAAATAATTTTTGCTAGCAAACGGTACATTATTTTAAAAAACGCTCTGACAAAATTGTGTATCAATGGCTGTACAGTCTCAATTCTTATCAAAGCATTTGGTTAAAAAGTATTCAAGTTATCTGCAATTGTTTAAAATAAATGAAAGATCATGGCCTTAATTCTATGGGAAAATTTTTCGTGTATATATTTTACTAGCGCACGTCTGTGTATTCAGTTCTAGTCGTAGTATAATTAGCTTAAAACAAAGAACTTTAAACGGTTCTTTTTAAAAGAATGAGTTCCTGCATCAACAAAATCATTAAAAATAGAAAACTGTATTTTTTATAATCTTATATAAAATGAAGTGTCCTGACACTCACTCACTCACTCATCAACGCACAGCCCAAATGTTGGTCCTAGAAGCATGACATTTTGATGGAAGCTTCCCCTTGGCCCGTAGGCACCTAATAAGATTGGACTTTTCGAAATTCGATAGTTAAGGGGGCGAAGAAGGTGAAATGTGATTTTAAAGAAACCCTGATATCACATTAACCGTGAAAGCTATCACAATAATTTTAACTTCATAATATTGCCCAAAGAAATGCATATTTGCGAATTTTTAGATTTTGCGAAATTCGAAAATGAAGGGGGTGAAAAGCCGTAAAATTTGTTTTTCATTAATCCGTGATTTCTTCTCAACCATTTCAGATATTGATGTGAAATTTTCATGTAAATGATTCTTAAGTAAATATCTAAAAAAAAAATTGTTTAGAATTTTTCGAAATTTGTCCTTGAAATCTCTTAAAAAATAAATTGTGTTTTCAAATAATTATCTGTACCGCTTTTACTCGTTGTGACATTGAGATGATTTTTTGATAAGAATGAAGTTTATGTAAATATCTACAAATCGAATTCAGAATTTTATGAAATTCGAATAATAAGGATGTGAAAAGAAGTAAAATGTTACAGTCTCCCGAAAAAAAATGATCATGGATTTATAATTCAACAGTTGTTTCTTTTTTCCAACCTAATCGTAAATAAAACCACTTAGGTCTGTATCCTGTACATTCGAAAGAATTTTCACAGCTGGTGTAGTTAAATAAACGCTGAAAACATCAATTGATTCCTACGTTTTTTTTCGAAGCCAATATGGATAAAGTACTCAACGACAATCCTAGATAAAGGTATCTCCAACTTTATGAGTAAATATTTATCCAAAAATACTAATTCGTTACGCGTGATCTCTTGTGCCGCAGTTAAATGCACGAGGTTCCGACGTCAGAGATTGTGCCTCAGAAGTTCGTAACACTGAAAACTATTTTGTTTAAAACGTTGGCTAAAACTATTTTGTTCAAAACGTTGGCTGAAACTATTTTCTAGAATTGCTATTGGTTAATTTTCGCAAATTGGCTTCAAGAAACCTACAGTTATAGATTAACGCTTTCAGCGTTGAAATATGTACCACGCCCTCGGAAGCATTCACTCGGGCATTGTATAAATATTGTGGTGTGGGAGAAGTGGGGTTAAGGGTCCGTATTCCATGCAAGACATTGCGATGGAAATTACTATGACATTATACGAGCATATTGCGCTCGCTCTTTACACTGAGTTAAGACAGTTAACTATAGTTCACTGTTATTGAATACACTAGCTGTTAAATGCCTTCATCATATATTTTATCCAGAGTTACTGTTTACGTTACATAATTTCACGCGAGCAAAGCCGCAGCCGGTCAACTAGTTATTTATATACCGTAAAACTGAGTGTGATTATGCCAAGTTGGGGTGAGATTGTGACAACTTATTTCAACATAAAATATCATCCTTTTTTATTATTTTTGTGTTTCTTTTCTGAACTGATTAATTATTCAGGACTTAGGGCCGTATCTATAAACGGCTTTCGGTTGTTATCTAATCACCGAAAGTCTGATTCGGCCGAAACACACACTATAAACATCTTTCGTTGGTTGGTTGACTGCCTGGAAGTGAAGAAGCATCCACTTTCGGGTGAATGTGGTCAGACGGTGATTCGAAAGCCTGTTCAGCTTTTTAATTGTGTTTTTATTACAATGGCGGTGGATCTTCTGTGGAATAACCTGTCAAACGATACTTGTTACATAAGAAAATGCAACTTTGTTAAAATATATTCTGGGTTGGAACGAGTTTAGGAATTACGTATTTTAAAGTTTTCAAGAAACAGAAGTTACTGTTAAGTATACTAGAACCGTTTAAAGTGTATGCAATATTACATGGAGGGTTTGCTACAAGGTGAGACTTTTCACAAACCAAAATTGTTACTGCACGTTTATATGTTTGCAATTTTTGTACCTTTGTTACAAAAATAAGGGAGAATTTTGCATAGAAATAATAACAGCGTTGTGAAAAATTGACGGTAAACACATAACGAAAAACGTTTTCTGTATGTACACATTTTATGTGACGTGTTTATGATCTTAATATATTCGTTAGTTTCTTGCGATAATTATGTCCGCTGTAAAAATAAACGATTAAATTAAAAAATGTTCTCGTTCTTTCATCAAGTGACTCGTGTGACAGGTTATTCCATAGTTGGTTTTTAATTTTCCGTTTTATGTATTTCTTTATTGATCAATACAAACATTGGTTTTAAGCATTTGTAAAATCTGTACTGTTCTCCACGCAAACACAATATTATTCTCACTGAAAAAAATCCCTCATAAATACTACTTTAAACGTATTTAACCTTCACAAAAAATATTGGTTTTACGTACCTAACCTAAATCCAAAGACAATATCGTCATCTCAGACATGAACAACAAACGTGAAATGTCAGAAAAGACGATCGATAATTGCAGGGTGCGTTCCTATATTCATTCTGCGAACTCTCCAATGGAAGAAAAGTGGTGCTATGTTGCCATATTTACACTTCAAGTGGACGTGGAAGCGCTTTCAGCTGGCAAGCTCCGGAAAGTCGTTTATAGGATGCGAGTAGTTGGCAAGCTGTCAGGTGAATGTCTGCTAACAGCGCTTTCGAAAGCCGTTTATAGATACGGTCCTAAGTGCCGTATCTATATATCTCTTTCGAATGACAACCAACTGCTCACCAATTCTTTCTCTATGTGGATAGCAGTTGGTTGTCATTCGAAAGAGGGTTATAATATCTGCCGTAAGTCTATGTACTTTTGCTATTTTTATTATATTGTTAGGATATTGCCTGGCAGGACGGACAGCGACAGAGGTTCGGGCTGCAATCAGGCCAGCGTTGGTAAACCACGGAAGACAGCAACTCACCTCACCCCACTCATAGTGGCACAATAATGAGGACAATCACACCGATATGTGGCACGGTTACCAAGGAAACCAGGTCTGTCGTCCACCAGCACTTATCCGATCTACAGCAGTCCAGTTCTCCGCCGGGGCTCTTGGGTCGAGCCCCGGCGGGTTCATGCTCGTCCGTCGATGCCGTCACCTCATCAATCCAGCTTTCGGTAAGGTCGTCAGATCAAAATATGTGGCAGCAACCTTTAACTTTACATAATATATTAATAATCACTAATATTGCGCTCCCCTCCTAAATTAGTAGAATACTTTGCAACTGTCTTGTACTCAGAGTACCTGCCTTTGCAGTATAGTAAATACCCGTTTAACCATAACTGTCTTTAAAGTAATTTAGCCCTAAATAACATCTAAATAAACCCACAGTGTAGCTACCATCTGAGTGAAACCCACCAATTAATAACAACTTATGAACCCCCAAATTAAAGTGACATAAAATATTCGTTTTTAAACAATTTGTAAACAAACATATAAAATTAGGATATCTCCATCTCACCCCACTTGGCATAATCTCACCCCATTTTAAGGTATTAACATCCAGGTCCCTACAGTAACATAAATTCAAAACGTGAGTATTTTCGAAATTAGGTTACTATAGATACCTGGCTATTATCCCCTGCAGAAAAATATAAAAATTACAGTTTAGAATTTTCGTGGATTTTGTAGTTTCAATCACTAATTGTTTAAAAGACAGTTTTCAATTTTTTACTCGAATGTAAAGCATACTACCGTTTAGTGCTGCATAAATAGACATCCTCTAATGTAATATCTTGTTGCAAACCATTAAAATAACTTTATACTTGTGGCTTTGCTACAGAGGAGAGTTATAGGGATAAAGAAATAACTGGGTCAAGAATGGTTCTACAAGATTACACAAAGTTAAATATTAAGACTATATGATAGATAGATTGGAGGGGAGCGGAATCAGAGCGAATTATAACTACAGTACCAACCAAAAACATAGGGTCACCCATACATATAAGGTACACCCGACCCGGATTCATAATATTGGTTAGAGCTAATTTGTGAATATTTCCCTGAATATAATCGCCAAATGCTTCGTTTTTGTTTAAATAAACGTTTTTGTATATTTCTTTGTTAACAAGCTATGAATTTATGAATATATTGCAAAACTAAAAAATCGCTAAATTTTGAAGTATACAAAAGCTAATAAAACAGAAACTACTTCAGGTAGGTTAACGTCTTTTGTTTGTGTAGCATAATGTTTATGAACGTAAAATACTATGTGGGATTCACAGCAGAGAAATTTATTTGAAACTTTTTTTTTTTTTTTGCCTTTTAGTGAATAATAAACACTCAAAAACATACTTTTCACATCTTGGTGAAATCATGTTTTAGACACGCGGTATAAATATTACTGCTACTGCTACTTCTTGCCAAACACATCCACTAACAAGCCTAAGCGGCAAACACACGGCGGCTCAGTCAATACCACAAAAATATACACACGGAATTAATGGAATATTTATACAGTTTTCTCTATATTTTAAAATCACCTCTGTGGTTGAAAACGAGGACACATTAATTTTTGTTTACTCTGATTGCTTAAAAGTATTTTACGTTCATGAATATTCTACTTCACAAACATAAGACATTACGATTTCTGAAGTAGTTTTTGCTGTATTAGCTTTTGTATTCTGCAAAACGTAGTGATTTTTTAGTTTTTCCATATATTCATAAATTCATAGCTTGTATACAAAGAAATATACAAAAACATTTATCGGAACAAAAATGAAACTTATGGCGATTGAAACCAGGGAAAAATTCACAAAGTCGCTCCAACTAATATTATGAATCCGGGTCGGGTGTACTTTGTATGTAAGGGTGGCGCTATGTTTTTGGTTGGTACTGTACATTGAACCAGAATGGATTAACTATAGACCTAATCGGATAAGACGTTCCAATCCTGCTTATGATACCGAAGGTTGTGATGATGTAGTCGACTAGCGGCGGGCGGCATGTCTAGGGACTTGAACCTGCGACCCTCTCCCTGAGACGGCGAGCGGTAGGGGGCAGATCCCGTTCGGCTTGCTACAGTGCCCTGTATCGTCGTCCAGTTGACCTTCATTGCACTGCGGTTGAGAAAGGGACAGGTGTTGTAAAACCGGCCTAATTGTATGTTTACGTTGCGGACACAACAATCTAATGGCAAAAAAATCTAACGTTTTGGAATTAGTATTTCAAATTTTATCGACGATTGAATAATCTAACCGTTCGCTCGATATCTTACCTTTTCACAACCCTTAAGTAATTAATATATGAAACACACCATTAACTGCTTTTGTTGATTTAACTTACCATATATATTGTTTTGTTTTCTCAAGAAAATCTATTACATAAGATAATTATTGTTTAGATAGAATTAACGCCTCCAGATTATTGCCGTATGCAAAAATGAACACGATCCCCTGAACCAAATAGTTTTCTATGTGTGACGCATAATATTAAAAAAAAAAAAAAAAAGTGTTTCTAAAAGATGTTTACTAACGGAAAAGAAAATATGTTGCAGCTTTGGTGCTCAGGGCATTCCAGAAACAGAGGAGATTCGTTGCCGAGAAAATAACTTTTGCGGACGTTGCGAAGTGGAATTCTGGTGACGTGTGGAAGGGAGAGAAAAAAATAAGGAGTGTGAATGGAGAACGAATAGGGCCGGCAGAAATGCAAAAGGAATAGAAAATGGTTCCCAGGGCGAGGGACCGGAAGAAATCTAACTTCAGAGACTCGGTGAAGATTGAAAGGAGGTAAAAAGAGAAACATTCGTGACCGCGGAAAATCGTGGTGTAAGGGAGGGTGATTGCCGGCAAGGGAAGGGGTTGCACGCAAGTGGCAGCACACTCTGCGTCGACATCTTTAAAGAGCGCGAGACAACTGAAGGATTACCCGTCTCCTTCAAAGGTAGAAAGGAAAAACTGTAAATCTTTAACCTACCATTTCAAATACAGGAACTTATATACGGCCCCAGTGACCGAGTAGTGCCGATTACTTGTAGCTGAATTAGTTGAGCGACCGACTATGGTACGAGGAGTTCTGTGTTCGATTCCCAGGTGTGAATTTGTGATTGTCCAAAAGATCTAAAAAAAAATTATTTCTACTGTCTCCCTAATGTTACTCAGGAGTACTCAAATCAGTCACCTTAAAGAGGGAAATGATTGGTGGTGAAGTGGTGATGCGGAATCTACCGCCTCGCCTCTGTACCAAACAATAAAAGTGAGTGAGCGAGAAATTTTGGTCAGCGCTTAAGAGGGCGTGGTACAAAATTCAACGATAAAAACATTAATCTACGACTATAGGTTTCTTGAAGGCAATTTGCGAAAATTAAACAATAGCAATCCTAGACAATAGTTTTAGCCGACGTTTTAAACAAAAATGTTTCCAGTGTTACTAACTTCTAAGGCACAATCTCTGACTCCAGAACTTCGTGCATTTAACTGCGGCGCAAGAGATCACACGTAACGAATTAGTACTTCTGGATGAATATATACTCATAAATTTGGCAAATACCATTATCTAGGATTATCATTGAGTATTTTATCCATGTTGGCTTCAACTAAAGCATAGAAATAAATTGATATTGTCAGCGGTTATTTATCTACCACGCACTCTTAACATCGAAGTCTTTAGCGTAGGTAAGGGATGTCATGAGGTGTGTATGCAGTGTCGGAGTGATGGGGCGGGGGAAACGGGAGATCCCCACGAGAAAACTCGCCGACCAACGGCACGATTCCCATATGCGAAAATCCGGAGACCGACCCCGTTGGGAATCGACCCCAGATCACCTTGGTGGGAGGCAAATGGTCTGACCATTCGGACACAGCGGCCCCACCAAACAATAATAACAAATTATGTCACACAACTCGCCTTCCACCAAGCGTAATCGGTCCCCGGATTTTCACTTGTAGGAATCATGTCGGACGATTTCACTGGCCGGCGGGTTTTCTCGAGGATCTCCCGTTTTACCCGCCCTTCTTATTCCGGTACTTCTCCATCATATGGCCTCATTACATGTCATTCTTCAGGCTACGCACATTATCTACGGACTCCCATTAATAAAATCTGCATTCGTCTTGCGATAACATGGTCATTGTGTGTCCTTCTCATACGATATTTTTTAAATCGAATTTCTTCATTTTAATGGCCTACACATTTTCCACAACGTTTTATTCTTCGCCAAGGCAGAGTAAATACGTTATTACATTTAACACAGTTCGCATTGCTAGACTGCCATTGCGTATACTAGATCTGAGACCATCTTTTGAAAAATATTACTTTCTTCCTCCGGAAGGTTACTAGCCAGTAACTAAGAAATGTAATGACAGTTTAGTAACACTGAAGAAGGTCATATCTGTGCCACGTCAAGCGGGGAATTTTAGTAAATCATGTTGCATGGATCATACAGCGAAATTTGAAGAATTCGAAAATGGCAGGAAGTGATCCTCCTTAAATAAAAGTAGCTTGAAGAACCTGATCTTGCAGTATGAACGAACTGACCGAAGTGATGGACCCGAGAAAACTACCGAGAAAATATAAGGTTTTTACAGGATTTATTTTATTAAATAAAACCAGAATGTGGATTTTTCCAAATATGAATACTGAAAAAATTCATATTTCCACATGGAAAACTTTAAGAGTGCATGGTAGATAAATAAACGCTGAAAGCAGCAAATAATTTCTAAGCTTTTTTCGAAGCCAATATGAATCAAGTACTCGATGACAATCCTAGATAACGGTATTTGCCATATTTATGAATAAATATTTATGTAGAAATACTTATTCGTTATGCGTGTTCTCTTGCTCCGCAGATAAATGCACGAGGTTCCGGCGTCAGATATTGTGCCTCAGAAGTTCGTAACACTGGAAACAAATTTGTTTAAAACGTTGGCTTAAACTATCGTCTAGGATTGTTATTGTTCAATTTTCGCAAATTAGCTTCAAGAAATTTACAGTTATAGATTAATACTTTTAACGTTGAATTATGTACCATGCCCTCTTAAGTGTGCTGTCTATCAGAAGTTAAAAATGTGCTGTAATGTGCGGGGAAATACGCTTCTTTTACGAAACTGTTCTACATGTGCCCACTGAGTCAATGTTAGATAAGAAAACATACATGTAATTGTCAAGACAGCATGCTCATTAACAACACTGTTTATAGGCAGTCCAACACAGCTTAAAATGGTGTTTTCAGGCTGCCATGCTTCAAACTGTGCTAACCGGATGTATGCGAAAGTCAAGCTAGAAACGTGCCCTAAAATTTGCTAGAGACTTACCTTCAGCAAAATTATATTGTCATCACCTGAAGTAAAATTAAATCGGCGTAAATCTCGCACGCTAGTTCATCGCTTGTCTCGTTGAGACGTTGTGGCATTTTATAAGAGCTATAATTTCGTTACGTCTAATCCTCCAACGCGCAGGTAAGCGGCAAACTTAATTCAAGTTGCTACCCGCCGGTAGGCTATTTTAGATCTTGTTTCGTGTAACTTAAAAGGTCAAATGTAAATTTAAATATCTCATTCTTCACAAATAAGAACACTACAAAATCATTTGGTGCGCACGGGAGACGGCTCGCGAGTGTCTATCGCCCGTTCTACAAGAAAATATGCCTAATTTTTAAATACTGTACGCTCTTTCTTCGAGACACGACAGCTGTTCAAGTTAAATGATGATTATCAAGCCATCGTGGCTCAAGACGCGCAGTTGCCGGACAAAACCTCGTCGTGTGGGTTCAGCCATAGCTAGAGTCCACGATTTTCGGTGAAAAGAATTCTGCAATAGTTTGTTTCAATGCCTTACTTGCAGATCTTCAGGTCAGCTTGTTGTTTATTGGCAGAATGTATAATTGCACAGACATGGCTCACTTGACTGTGCCAACAGGAACAAGGTTACTGCGACACCACACGTCTGTAGTTTGTGGGTAAAACCACGAGACGCTGGGAATTTAAAACAGCCAATCACTGACCACGAAGCAGGGCTGCAAACGTGCACATAAGCCATTGAAACAAATCGTTGCAGAATTCTTTTCACCAAAAATCGTGAGCTCTAGCCATAGCCATCTTTAGTAGAAGGCTGCAGCCGTATATCTGGCAACCCTGGCAGGAAGGGTCATTTTAACACTTCTGTGTCTCGCCAAAGGCAGTCACTTCCCCTGATTCGCCGGTATGTAGAGCAGGATAACGAATCAGGTACAGCCATTGCCTTTGGCTAGCTAACAGAAGTGTTAAAATGACTCTTCCTGCCAGGGTTGCCAGATCTAAGGCCACGGCCTTATACTTAAGATGGCTATGGTTCAGCTGGTCAGGCGAAGCAGTCGCTGTGCTGCGCGCTCAGGACGTAGATCCAGTCTCCTCCGTGGCTTCCTGCATAGTCCCTCTTAGCTCTTACCTACGGCCGCACATGCCAGAAAAACCCGCCTAAACTCCCTTGGCCAATCACAGGCCAGCTCGTAGACAATGGCCGTCACCGGTCGCCGTCTAACCGCGCCGCGTTTATTACCTTCATTTTCATTCCTCATGACAATATTTACCATTCAAAACATGCGTAAGTAATATACACAAGTACAGCATTAATTCGTGGAAAGTATAACGAACTTATATTTGAAAATTAGAGCAACTTAACTGCTATTCCTACTATTCATATAGAAAGTATTATACTTATTACGTTTACGGTTTTTCCTCCATTACATAAGTACTTTGGAAACTATATTATAGGTCGTTCGGAATAACGTGAGCACTAAAAATTTAACATTCGAAAAATATCACTATCCGTTACCGCGTATAATTCAACTATACATGTAGTCTCCTTTCTGCTTGTATGGTTGGCAGCGAAATTACATAATGTAGTTCCGTTTATTTTCCTATTTAAATACAGCTATACTGAATCAGAATCAACCGAAATCAAGGTAATTGTATTCTATATAATTAATATACTTTTTTCCATCAAACTTTATACGTACCTATACCGACTGAACAATTTATCTTACATGCGCAAACCATCAAGTGTTAGCCGTTACGCGCGGAAAGATTGGAATTGGCTGAAAATATAACTTCAGCAGGGCTTATTTTAGTGCTAACTTTATCGCTAACCGTATATATTCTTATAAGTAAACAATAAACACTCGTTCTTCCTCCAAATATAAACACACGGTTTTTAACTCATTTGCTCACTACCGTTTGGCAGTTATTCTGTGTTACTATTTACAGAATAATGATAACGTTTATGGATCAAATTGGTGTAAGCTATTATTTTAGACTAGCCCCAAATATAAATTTACTTATCTACAGCAAGATAAGCGGCCGCGGTGGCCGAATGGCCGAATTGGCTTCCCACCAAGACGATCCGGCTTCGATTCCCAACGGGGTCGGTGCCCGGATTTTCATATGTGAGATTCGTGCCGGGAGATACCGCTGGTCGGTGGGTTTTCTCGGGGGTCTCACATTCCCCCCGCCCCTTCATTCCTGCGCTGTTCCATACTGGTATTTGTCACTCGTCACCAACGCTAAAGACTTAGATGTTAAGAGGCCTATACACCGGATGTAATTTTCCGCGTTAGATGCGTGGAGACAGTGAAGCGATAAGGTTCAGCTACCACACTCGGCGGTAACAGCGTCGGTTTTATTCGCTGCGCGCCAAACTGGCCTGCAGTGTTTTCCTACTGCTCTCTTTCCTATTAGAATTAAAGTAGCGACCCTAAAATTTTATTTGTGAAACAATTGTAACAAGTCCAAAGTATGCTTCCAACGTTGCGCTTTACAAATCCGAGTGGTACTTTCCCAGTTACAACTGTCTAAAAAAATGTAGTTTTTAGCCATTTTGAGGGGCTTCAAAAACTTGTTTGTAATAAGCACAATGGATGGTAAAATTATAGAAGCCTAGTTTTTACCATATGTTCGCATAGTAGATAAACATATTGTGAATAAGTTTGTCTGTTTCGCGTAGAAAAGAATAGGCGTGGCAATCTACAACAACGTTCATGCGCCAGGTGCATAAGCATCTTAAGTGTTGACCAAACTCTTTTCAATCTTCTCTCTATTGCAAAGTACACTTTCTGCCACAGTGTAGGAATGTAAACTACTCTGCACCACACAGTAGAAAGTACATGCATGCGTGTTGTTAAGATGAGCCAGATAGTTTCCTAACTAGCAGAGTTCGACCAAATATTTATCGATATTAAAAATCGAATAAGACTCGAAAGCAGAGCACACCATTCCTATTACCAGAAGCTAGGATACTTGTTGCCAAATAGGGTCGATAAACGACCGTGTGACGATATCGTGAGTGTGTGTCTGCTCAATATCGACTACCGGGTCTCTTCGCTACCAGGACGTTGATGTATCCGAATATTTCCCGATCGCGGTAACCGCAAGAGTACATAAGCTTCAGCAACATTAATAATGTGGGGCTGTCCACCTAACAACTTAAGTGGCTATTTTATCAAATAACGTTTTAATTCTATTATGTTATTTGTATCTTTCCCTCCGTCATTTAAGGCAATGATGTTTCATTTATTTCAAACAATTGCAAATAAATCAAATATTTCTTAACCAAATGTTTTGAAAAAAAAATTGGCACTGTGTATAGTCATACAAGACACAATTTGGCCACATCAGTTATTAAAATTAATGTACCGTTTGCTAGAAAAAAATTATTTTGCTTTATTTTGGCTTATTTTGACAGCAAAATATGTTATATTTCAGGAACGAAAATCTAATAATCCGTTTGGTGTATTGCGAAAGAAAAATTCAGGTACAAATGATGATATGTAAGTTTTAAAACTGCCAGAATGAATTTTTGATATAATATGTATTCATTTGCATTAAAAAATATTTTTGAAACCACTGCAAAATTAAAGAGCGAGGCCTTAACACCAACTTTTGTATGATATTCGGAGGACCAGTACCCAACCTTGGTCACTATTCACTTGGCACGTCGAAGTTCTGCCTGACCCATGAAAATCAGGTCAAACCGACACGTAATGTTTTGCGGAAACGTTCCGGATGTGCAGGAACACCTTAACACCCGCCATTGCCCTTCATCACTCCCGTTACACACAAAAAGAAAGGCAGTGCTGCCACTCTTGAGTGGCACAAACACCAACATAACAACAAAATCCCTAGTAGCAGAAGCGACCATGTCCAACATAATCAACATAAGTCCCTAGCACATTTTATGTAATGAAATGTGACCGAGATTTATGATACCTACTCCTAACACCAACAGGACGTATTTGACGTGTATTACAGCCCTTGCCACTAAATGAAGTAGCCGTCATTTAGCGCGTTCGAGGAGTGAATTGCAAGGCTTAAGGACAATACACCACGTCCTTCACGTCTTCCCCTAGTCTCCACATGCAAGTCCCTGGACTAGCGTGCAGTCTTTTCGCTGACAACTCGCCTCTATGAGACTTAAAGTAATGGCCTTACCATTTGTTTTCTTAAGAGTACCTACTGCAATGTGGTACGAAAATAAGTATTTATTTTTCTGGTATTACTATTAACAATGTTTCATATGCGTTTATCTACGAAAAGAAAACGCACTTCGAACTAAGAGCATGATTACAAAGCTCTCAGAAAAAAAAATTTAAAAATTACTTTCATGTTGCTAGTTGAGGAAATGCCAACCCTGATCGTAAAACTAAATCATAGAAACCTGCGTTGAACTTTGCCACAGACATTCCACACATAAAATAAAAGGGTCATAACTTGAAGTCCCGTTGAAAAACAGTTACTACGAAAAAGGCGATGAGGTGTTCGACGACCGTGTTGTATAACACTTATCGCCTTCTCCGTTTCCATGCCTCAAGAGTAAATACAAATGGATAGGTCCACTAACTCTTAATATTTAAGATATACATCTACTGTACTTGCCTATACATTTAGAAAATATTCATTCCTAAACAGGGCTTCAAAAACACCCAATTTGCCATCTTCGGTAGCGTGAAAATCAGTGGAGGACTTTAAGGGGGCTCTCTAGATAGACTATGTTTGTGTGTGAGGTAGGGATAGTAAGGTTGCCGTTGACAGGCATATCTAATGCGCTATCGCCTCTCCGCGATAGCTATACTCAGGTGGCGTGTAGTAATTTACTATTATCCTTTTTTGTTAACAGACTTTAAGCGATGACCATAACAGTTAATTTGTACGCAGTATAGCTCAAAGCCTATCGCTTATTTCTATAGTTGTGTTTTTTTTTTTCAATTCGATTGTTATTTTTCCGGAAACGGTCGTCTGAGAAACACAATTTTTTTTGCTACTTTATGGGGGGCGAAAATGACATTTGTAATTAACAGGCCGAATTTTTAAAACTGCAGTGACATCGTTTGAAGTGTGTGTTATTTTCGTAGACATACAAATATATTTTGTGTTAAGTAGTTTCGTCAAAAAATAGCCGTAACACACTGCAACGCGCTTGAAGCGCAGGTAGGCAGGCCCCTTAATCGAGCATACACACTTGTATCGTTCTTTGAATGCTATTCCCAAGCAACCATTTCTTAAGTATGCTGAACGGTTTTCTAATAGTCTTGTAACGGCTGAACCTTTACAAACCATTCGAAGCCTCGTACTGACGGCCACGATAACTTAGCGTTATATTACCTGGGTGGCTTACTTAATAAATGTCGCAACCTTTACCAACATTTCGTAACACCAAAATGCGTGTTCATGTGTTCAGGAACGTACGAGAAGTGTTCATACGTTTACATGTCTAGCTTCTGATTTGGTCGCGGCTACTCGTGAAATTAGTAACATAGCAGCTGCACGGAAGCTCCTTTATGTTGGCGACTCCTATACGCCGCATCAAGCCCCGAAAACACACAAAAAAAACAGATGATTTAATCCGGATTCACGACCACACCTAACGTACGTAGGCACGCACGTACATGAGAATTTTGGGGCAGTATCCAGAACACAAAAAAAAAGTCTAGATATGTTTAAAAGTTACAAAATATCGACAGTAAGTTGGAGGGTACAGAGCACAACTATACCAAGTCCATTAATTTTAGTAATGCGAAACACAAGCTATAAGTGTTTTGGACATAAACAATTCCAGGGGACCAAAACTGTTAATGTGTAATGTCACAATTGTTTATGAGGTATAGAGTTAAATACTGAATATACTTACATCTCCAACATGCATTGCTCACATAAGGAGAACATTTACTGAAAATAGACTGGATCTGCTTGTGCTCTGAACATCAATCATTAATTGTTTTGAAACGAAAGGTGTAAAATACTTTACGTCAATAAGCGGAAATATACGAACTGCATCATTAAAAAAAAATTGGTTGTCTGTAAAGTCGGTTTACTGACGATAGTTGAACGTGACAACGTCTGCACTTGATACTCGATCAAAACATGTAAATGTACTATAGTATAGCACCTGTCCACGCAGACGCATCGCTCACTCAAGTAGGAGAGAGACGGATGTCGAACGCTGCCGAACGCAAAGGCCGATTGTACTTCTTTGTCGCTCGTTCCGCGCTCTCGCTTGCACTTCAAGCCTTACATGGAACGCCTCAGAGCGAGGTAACGCCGCATGAGTCATGTTTTTTCGTGCGTGCAGCCGGCTCTATCGAATT
>PNEQ01039731.1:0-12245 GCA_003012365.1 Medauroidea extradentata | reverse complement strand
TGTTTAAGCCCTTACGACTACACTTAAGATGGAATCTCTACCACCATTTAGCGTACATAGCGTACAAAGAAGAAATTTGGTCAAATCTGTTACTTACGTACGCACGCTACGCGAGGTTGTGAATGCTTGAATGCAACATCAGTGTCTCTTCTTTTACACGCACGTATATACATTCCGTCGCAGACTAAATAGTAATACAGACGTGAAACGACGTGCGGCTCGTTTGATACGGGCGAACTTCGCTGCTTATTGGCTATCCGAGGATGTTGATACCAGCCCCGTGTATGTTTGGTTCCTTCATGTTACAGCAGGTTTCCTATTGGCCTGGCTGCTTGCTGGCTGGCCAGACACATAACGCTGATTGGCGGTAGACATTTCCGCCATGTTGCTGGCCAGCGAAGCCATGTTCCTGATGCGTGTGACTGAGTTCTCCGTCTTACTTCTGTACTCATATACATTCTGTGGCTCCGTGGTGGTTGTAAATCCAGCTTTACTCCTCGACCGTACTGGAGATCTTATTTGCCGATTTATTGGACGTAAGCGACGCCTCAGGCCAATCGCACAGACAGTCCAAGCTGCCTTCACACTGTCCCAGGGCCGCCGATGATAGTAGAATGGAAGGAGCGATATGGAACGAGGTGAAAAAAAGTAGCCTGCATGATTTATTGCGCCGTTAGCTGAAGGTCCGTCTGTCCCTCGCACTGTCAGCGGAAAGATTGATCATTCTGGGCGTGTTTACAGACAGGGTAGTTTTTTAGAAGAACTGAGAGAAGAAAGTTGTATAAAGGGGTACGACTGACCCCTTTGAGTTTCACTTTTAAAGGTAAGAAGAATACTGCAAACCAGGGTTACTTCGTGTCTAGATGAGTTACTTTGAAACACTCACGTTTTTTTTCGTATAGGCTGAGTTAGGACAGTATGTGATTATTTCGAGTACATATATATAATTACTAAAAATTAGTTCGAAATTGTAACTTAAATTTTCTTCTTAACTGAATTACAGTGGGAGTAATGATATAAATTCATGCATAAAAAATTAAATTTCATGCAAAATTTTCAAGCCGGCTTTAGTTCCTACCTGAATCATAAACAAAAAAAAATCGACGTGCTTTTACGTAGGCAAAACTAATATAATCCGTAACGACGCATATGAAGTGTTTGCTAAACTTTTAAATGAGACGTTTAGACGAATAAAAGCAAAAAAAAAGTAAACATCCAGTAAATATAGATACCGAAATAAACCTTTTACAATTACATGGCGCGTATTTCCTGCTTGCGGTGCCATTATAGTATCGTACCATAGCCGTCTTTAGTAGAAGGTCGCGGCCTTAGATCTGACAACCCTGCCAGGAAGGGTCATTTTAACAATTCTCTTGTCTCACAAACGGCTGTGGCTTCCCCTGATTCGCCGACGACATGTAGGGCACAATAACGAATCAGGCAAAGCCACTGCCTATGGAGAGCTAACAGAAGTGTTTAAATGACCCTTCCCGGCAGGGTTACCGGATCTAAGGCCACGGCCTTCTACTAAAGGCGGTTATGATCGTGCCCTAGGTTGTACCATAATTCTCGTTCACACGCACGTTATTTACACTAAAGTACTGGTATTCTAGCACATCGGGCAGTTAGAATACATTCGCGAATAATATACGGAGACGAGCGGACAGCCGTAACGTAAACACAGTAGAAAACATTTTCCTCAGTTATGTGCCCATTCTTGTGAAAACAAAATAATCTACGGTTGAATTAAATGACACGTAGATTATATTACTAAATTTTCATTTTTTAGTAAATATAATTTAGCACCAACTTGTTTCATTGTATTTCGTGCAGATCTGGAACTCTGCTAAATGGTTGTCGACAGAGTGACTTTGTTCATACTATATTCGGTAGTTAAGTTGGCGTCTCACAGCGCCGGGGTGTGGGGACAGCGGGACAGGAGAAAAAAGAGATGGTAAGGAGGCGACACACAGTCGAGAGCAGTGTAGTGGCTGTTAGGAAAACATCGACATTCAGTGTATAGCTGTATACCTGACAGTAAAAGGTGAAGGTGGTAGCCCGCAGAGGCGTGGAAAAGTGGTGCATATTAGGGAGCGGGAATAAAACAAATCGTGATTAAGTGTTGTGATGAAGAACCGACAAGCAATCTCTGCTCGAACCTCTACAGAGAGCAACTGTAACAGCATCAAAGTACACGGGTTTGAGTGAAGTTTAGTCAGGCATGCTGCATGTTAACTTCGCTGTTTTTCAACCATCTTAACATTGACTGCTGGGGTAACTTTGACCTGCTCAAAATATTTGTTTTGTTTACATTTAGATAATAAATAAATGATTAAAGTCACCTATTAAAACCCTTAAGTTTGATCCACTCAGATTAACATTGCAATTTCTTCACCAAGTGGCACCAACACAAATATTTTTATTAGGTAAAAGTTACCACTGGAATCAAAGTATCCACATTTAATGTAAATTTGTAGGCTACTAAGAGTGTACTCTTCACGGAAATATGTCTGCCTGCTTTTTTGATTTCTGTTACGCGATTGTTAGACGTGTACGCTTACAGTGTTTAGTTGTGTTTCGTTTTATATTTTTATCATACGTTGGTGTGCTCTGTCATTATTTAAATATAATTACACAGCAAAGTGGTTTCCGTGGAAGCATGCACTGAATTCTACCATGGCATATATATCAAATAGTGTTAAAGAAATCACAGCTTTACAACATGTTGCGTTTATCTGAAAGAAATTTTACAGATAAACATGTAATACTTAAATTTTCCTTATTTTTCTAGGCAGGCTGCAGTAGTTATTTGTTAGAATATTTTTGTTTGCTTTTTTTTTATCAGCGAACCACTGATGTGTGGTCATCTGTGTCGGATTATCGGACCATTTGCAAGGCCATCGGATCCAAAGTAATATTTAAGCAAATTGTACGATTACACACGAAATAAACATCTTTTCATGAATATCATGCAGAATATCGGCACTTCAATTCAAATATGTTCTTTACATAACATTAATTAAATCCTTCACTAGTATAAAAGTTGCTAACATATGAAACGTAGGCTACATCCGTGTGACGGCCTTTTTACTTCTAGCGATATCTCTATATATAAAAATGAAAGCTGACTGACTGACTGACATATCAAACTGCAGCCCAAACCACTGGACCTAGAATCATGAAATTTTTTGTGGGGGTTCCCCTCAGGTCGTAGGCGAGCACTAAGACGTGATTTTTCGAAATTCGATCTCTAAGTGGGTGAAAAGGGGTGAAATGTGTTTCCGAAGAAACGTTGATAGAGCTCGAACCCGACGGTCAATCGTCGAGATTTTTACTTTAATAGAACACTCGTAAAAATGCATATTAGCCAATTTAAGGATTTTTCGAAGTTCAACATTTAAGCGGGTGAAAAGACCTTAAATGGGTTTCCAATCAACTATCGATCTATCGAACCCTTCGGGATAGAGAGTTGATAGTCACTTCAAAATATTGCTTACGTAAATACCCAAAAAGCAGTTTTAGGTTTTCTGAAATTCGACCCCCAGACAGTAAAAAGGAGCGAAATGTGTTTTTTATGAATCGTCTATATCTTTGAAACACAATTGGCTATCGTCGTGATTTTAACTTTAATTGGTTACTTTTACAATTAAATGTCTATGACAGGACTTAAAGACGTTTCGAAATTCTTTATTTAAAGGGGTGCAAATACGTGAAATGTGTTTTCGATTATCCTTCCATATCTATCGAATCAATCGAGATATCGAAGTGCTCTTTGCTTTAAATTGGTGCTTTTGTAAATATTCCAAGTACCATTCAAAATATATTTTCTGAATTCGGCCCTAAACTGGTTAAAAAGGGGGTAATATGAGTTTTCGACTCACATTCGATATATATCGATCCCATAACTTTTTATTCAGCGACGTGATTTTTGTTTAGGATTGATGCTTACTAAATACCTAAAAAGTAATTTCAGGAATTTTCGAAATTCGCCACCTAAGGACGTGAAAAGGGGTGAAAAGTGGTGAAAAGCGTTTTCAATTAATCGTCGATATATCTTGAACCCAGCGGGCTAATGTTGTGTATTTTACGTCCACGAGATACCAATAAAGTATTTTAAAACGTGATTAAAGGGTTTTTCGAAATTTAATCTCTTAGGTGATGAAAAGACCTTGAATGTGTTTTAGATAAATCCTCGATATCTATCGAACCCGTCGAGATATACAATTAATTTTGGCTTCAGGATGATGATTACAGAAATTACCGCAAAACGGTTTTCAGATTTTTCGAAATTCGATTTCTCAATACTGTGCAGGGGTGATATGTGTTTTTTTAGTGAATGATTTTAATTCAACTGAACGGGCTAGCGATGTGATTTACACTTCAGTTGGATACTTATACAAATGTCTAAGGTGTAAATTTAAAATATTTCGAAATTCGACACCCAAAAGGGTGAGAAAGCACAAAATTGGTTTTCCATCAACCCACGATATCCATCTAACCAGTAGCGATATTGAGGTGTTGTTCGCGTCAGAGTGATGCTTACGTAAATATTTAAAAATATATGTATGTAATTTTTTTTGTAAGAAACGTGATTGTTAATAATAAAACTAAGTTGGTCAATATTCAAGGCAGACGATCCGAAAAGCAGGAACGAGCAGCGAGAAACAACCTATACAGGAGTTTCACTCTACAGTAACCTATCGAGACGTGGTTTTGTACAACCTCTATGAGCCGAAGGACACAGATATATATATTTTTTTTTTGTTTTAACAAAATTTTATTTTCATGAATTATTTCGACGTTACGTGACGCAGTTGTTTGTTACTCAGGTCTAAATTCCGACAAGTTCTGGGCTCGAATTCCGTTAAAAGCTACGTGCGGACGTTCAATTTTGACACACAATAACTACAAGGCAGATCGAATCAGTGCAATTTACATGTAGTCGTTTAAAATGGGTAAAATTGCAGTTCGCTTTACACTTAGGTTCCTCTACAACATCAGCTGACGTATCGTCGGTATACTGTCATAAGTGATTAAAAGTCATTAATGTTATTTTGTTTAAAAACACTATTAAATTGTAGATATTAACAAAAATGTGGTACGTTTCTATACTGTGACGAAACAGTACAAAATGACCAATGTACTTAAAACTTGGGCAATTGTTCGTGAACAATGTATACATATTCCTAGCATTTTTATAATTTTATCTCATTTTGACTGGGTCACTTTTGGCAGTAAAACGACGATATATCATCTCGCTAATATTAAGTTTGCTGTACCAAATACGTTTCCGTGAAACTTTTACCCACTGAAACTTTGTAATAGCAATAAAGTTCCAGTGAATATGTTGAAAATATGTAATTGAGGGCACCGTCACCAATGGATGTACACAGGGTAAATAAGATGTTTTTCATTTGAATCACCTCTTACCTTAGGTGTCTGTAACTACCCCACAGCGTCAAATTGGCAGGGTTATAAATAAGGTCCAGGCGAAGTCGCTGTTAGTGGCCGGGACAAATTTAAGACTGCTTTTCGCGTGGACAGCTATAGCTACTTATCCTGCTGCAGAACTAGCCGCTTGGACATTCTAACATTTGATGACTGAAGTACCAATCTTGAGTACAAATAGGTTCTTCAATTAAAGTAAATATTACCAGCAGTTGCGAATAATACTCGCGAGCAAAGCCGCGGGGGACTGCTAGTTTTTGTCATAAAATGAAAGCAAATGAAACGTACGGAGCGTCATGATAACTTCGATGTGAATTGGCCTTTAAAACGACGAAAATTTATTTGTAGAATTCTTGTGGAAGTCATATATTTAAACCCAACAGTAGCATATTCGATACTGCAAAATTATTCTGGTGAAATTGTTGCTGCTATGTAAGGCCTATTTCTAAAAACTAAATCCTGTATGATTTTCGTTAGTTGCCGTATTAACAGTTCCATTAATTTTGAAAAACTAAATAATTTGCCGACACCTAAGATTTATTTGATAAGACAAAAGTAAAACGTGACAGATTTAGACAACATTATTCGCATATCCTGAAAGATATATACATATTCCCGAGCACAACTGCTGCAAATCACAAATATGTTACACGTATGTAGAGTGTAAAGACGTGGGCCGAATGTTTTTCGTCCTGCTAGTATCAACATGGCAGGCGGTCCCGAATAGTAGGATATCAATTTCTCTTCGCCCTCCCCTCCTGATAAGATTGAGTGAGTGAAGAGGTTTTGGTCTGCGCTTAACATCGAGGTATTTAGCGCTGGTGACGGGTGATACGTGAGTATGAACCAGCACCGGAACGATGGGAGGAGGGGAGATCCCCGAGAAAACCCGCCGACCAGCGGCATCGTCTGGCACGATTCCCACATGTGAAAATCCGGGGACCGACCCCGCCGGACATCGAATCCGGATCGCCTTGGTGCGAAGCGAGGGGTCTGACCCCTCGGCCACCGCGACCCCTCCTGATAAGAGAACTAGGGAACTCAGATGGCAACTTAACTGCCTACCACTGTAGGCGTCACTCAATTTGACTGTGCCAATCAAAACAAGATTACTGAATCACCACACGTCTGTGCTTTGCGGATTGAATACCCAACTACTGACAATGATGCAGAGATAGAGATGTGCACGTGGTGCATTGAATCAAGTTGGTGAAAATTATCTTCGTAAAGAAAAATCAGTGGCTCTGTATATTGCCCATCCGTTTGTTAGAAAAGAAAAGCCAGAAATAAATAATAATGTTGAGTCAAGAGTGAAATCGAAGCCAAGGTTTCAAACATGGATATTCATACTTACAAGCAGGGAGTAAGTACACAGGCGTCCGCCTTTCCTTGAGAGATGCCAAGAAATGAGAGCAGGGAAGTAGAAAAGCGGGAGTGCCCCGAGAAAACCCACTGACCAACGTCAACATCCGCCACGTTTTCCACATGCAGATACCCCAGGTCCATGCTCGTGTGGAATCAAACCGGCGTCAAATGTGGGAGACGAGTAATTTAACCATTACACTGCCACAACTTTAAGGGTGTTCAAATAGTTTAAAAAATATATTTAACCTCTTTTTTTATAAAATAGGGATAGTTTTGTAGATAATAATTGCGAGTATATTTTCTTTTTACAAACAATTTCATCTAGCACAGTTTACTCATAACGACTCATTTAAGTATAAACTTGCATGCAACGCTGCCATGCAAATAGTGAAAAAACCGACTGACTAATCCTAAAAAAATAACTCACGTTTTACTATCTTCCCATTAACTACCTAACACAGCATTTATAAACCCACAACGTCATATCTTAAATAAAAAAAGTACGAAGTTGAAAGTAAGTCAGGTAAGTGGGCTTAAGTCTCGTCAACAGCGAGATCATTAGAGGCGGTGAAACGAAAATTAGTACAATGGTAGGAGCTATGAGAGGAGTCGGCCATGGCCTTTGTTAATAAGCCATCCCAGAATTCACGTGGAGTGATTTCGGGAAATCATAGAAGACCGGAATTGTCCAAAGCGTTACCGTTACGTCACCTCGCTCGGTAAGAAGTTGAAAATTCAGCAATTTTTTTTTAATACCCAAAGTAGTTCCCTGGATGATTTTTTGTTATAAAGCCAATTACATTTTATTCATCTGAATAAGTTCACTTTAGTAACTCGGTTGACCCTTTTTGCATGGCAGGGTAATATGTATAAGAAATCTTGAATACCTAATTTTATTCTTAAGGTGGCCGTCTGGTGGTGGTTGGAAAGTCATATTCACAAGTAGTGTGATGTATGTTTTATTTTCGTAGATGAGCAATGTGGACGCACGTTTACTGGTCTCTGAGAAAAAAAAGGAACTCCGAACACACTCAAAAGTATCCTCTACAAAACTAACACTACTTCATAAGAAATAAATAAAATTATGGTTTTATCCCACTTGGACGAACTTAATGCCAGAAGTACGTAAAATTTCAAACATACTACGAAGAAAGCCTCGGTGGTTGTAGGACAAAATGTCAGTTTTTTAGAGAACAGTCGTATGTTTATTTTCCCACGAAATATCGTCAATTGATGCATAATCCCGTCTGATTCAGTTGAAGAGGTGCGACGTCTCACGAACACGTCTATTCCATTTCGTTTCGACGCGAAGTCGGTTCCTGGGTGCGCGAGAAGCTACGCTAGCGGTGGAAAGTGGGTGGCAGTTTTCTCGCTGCTGATAGGGGATTCTGCGGCGACCCATTCCCGAAAGAAATTCCGCCTCGTCGCGGACGTTCTTTGCTGGAGAAGCGCGGGGTTTAAGAGTAGGGAACACCACCCACCAGTCCTTGGTCCTTCTCCACCCCTGGTCCTTCCTTCTGAGGCAATGCACCCTCCGGCGCCAACCGCATCGATTTTCTCCTGCCCCTCGGGACTACCCAGAGCGAGGGGGATTGTTTGACGAAGGGAGGGGAAGATAGGAGACAGTCCTTGGAGAAGGGGCTAGAAGGGAATTCTTTCGACCCTGGAGATCTGCCAAAGGGATGCTATCTCCGGATGCGGCACAGAACGCGCCAGAACTCTGGCCACGCAAGAGGCGCCTGGTAGTTGGGTATTTTTCCCACGCTGCGGAAGAAGCAATTCTCAAAAAAAAAAATTATGAGTGTTTTAGAAACGGTAACAGATGGAACGGGGAATCTAAGTGGGGAAATTGTATTGGAAAATACGACAATGCAGTGCAGCGTGAATGTTCTTCAGGAATCACTACAGGTGAATGATCGAACATTTCCGCATTTCAGTCCAGGGCTGAGTCTTTCTTCATTTTTAGCCAGCGGGAGACATATGATGCGTTCCTATTGACTTCCGGTAACTCGTTGGTCTCGCGTTAGGGAGGAACCGTGTTCGATTCCCATCTCCGGATGTCCTGACTTCGGTTTTCCATTGTTTCCTGAAATCACTCTAAGCGAATGCAAGGATGGTTCCTTAACAAAAGGCTATTGCCAACTCCTCTCCCAGCTCCTGTGTTGCCGTCTGACGAGACGTAATACCCACTTACAGGTTTGTTAGGGAAATAGTGAGCACTAGAGATTTAACCTTGGAAAAGAATCACTAGCCGTTATTACATAATATTTAAACATTAACAATAATTGTCTCACTGCTTGTAT
This sequence comes from Medauroidea extradentata, assembly GCA_003012365.1. Taxonomy (NCBI): domain Eukaryota; kingdom Metazoa; phylum Arthropoda; class Insecta; order Phasmatodea; family Phasmatidae; genus Medauroidea; species Medauroidea extradentata. The sequence goes on along the minus strand of PNEQ01039731.1, from coordinate 3,129 downwards.
GATTGACAGCAAATTGCACTACTTAGTAACGTGTGTTTTGATTTTTACTGGTAACAATAGGAAATCAATTCAAATAAATGTGACATATTTTTGTTACATATATACAGAGTGTTCACAAAACTCACCAACAAACTCCAGCAGGCAATTCCTCATAAAAAATAATGCAGGAAACAAACAAGACACTTTGTACGTAAGGTCGGATACTCTTCACGTTTTAACATCACTCACATTGATTTTATTTTTTTTCCACACTATTTTCCGGAGCACTCAATGCCATAATGATGGTCGATGTTATATACCGTGCGCCCGACAGGGCCACCTGCAGCCATTGTCGTCGGGGGTCATGCTTGAGCTAGCCAGTCGGCCACGTGTTTCTAATTTCCTCTAAAGACCTCGTCACTACACAAAAGCTTGACCGTCATAAAGTTCCCCAGAGACATTTCCCGGCTCTGCCCAGCTCCTAGAACACCACATGGCGCGAAACGCCCCTAAAGTGTCATCCTTAACGAATTGCTGGCCCCTCAACCCTTGTTCCTTACGACCCCTCAGTCTACAAATCCCCCCTCGAAGAAACTTACCAGATGTCTAAAAATGTCTCCAACCAGCCCCCTGGCAACAGACCTTGAGCTAACTACTTCTTACAGCTGGAAAGAATCAAACTTAAAATCTAGCTTACAAAATGACGACAAAGTTACTATACAACACAACACTGAAATTATTTACTGCACCAGTCGTTACCCTTAAGGCTTTACATATGATATCGCCTCAGGCGATCGATGTTAAAGATTCCCCTTATTTTCCCACTGTCCGGGTCTCTTAGCTCATAGGCACTGATTCCTACCTTACGAGTTACCTGATAAGGGCCATGGAAAACGTTCGCTGGCTTTCCTATCTTTTTCTGGGCCTTTGATGATAAGGAGACCACTTTTCCTAATACCCAGTCCCCTACACTGAGGATATCCGGTGTCTTATTGCCGTACCGGCGTCGCCTCCTCTCTCGTCCCCGCTCCAGATTGCGAAGGGCAACCACGACATTACGCGCTACATTCACGGGCGGCTGCATCGGAAACGACACCGCTCTTTCAATCCAACGCGGTGACTTTTGTTCCCACATAAGCTCGTATGGCGTAGTTTCCGTCGCCTCCGAAACATCCATTAATACAATTCTCTATCGTTTTCACGTACATTGGCCAGCTGACATATTTTTTCTGACAGAAAATCCTTAAAATACGATTGATCTCGCGCATAGTTCTCTCGACTGAGTTTCCGGCCGGGCGTAAGAGTGACACTTTACTTATTTTTATTCCTTTCTTTTTGGTCCTTTCACACCATGTCTTCCCTGTAAACACGCGACCATTGTCTGTCAAGACTCGTCGTGGCACCCCGACTTCCTCGCAATACTGTGCAGTTATTTTGGATGTGACTGTACTCGCGATCGCGTGGCGAAGTGGATATAGTTTCACAAACTTTGAAAACACGTCTAACACCACTAGAATGTTTCGGAAACCCCCTCGGCCCGTCACTTAAGGCCCGCGAAGGTCAACGGACACTATCTCTAATTTCTCAGCGGCCCTCCACCCCCGGCCTCGCCTCGGAGCAGGTGTGTTATGTGTTTTGTCCTCTGACAGGTCTCGCAGGAGCGCAGTCTGTCTCGCACCCGGCGGTGCATCCCCGAGAAGAAACAATGTTCTTTAATGGCTGCTAATGTCTTTTTTACCCCAAAGTGCCCGATTCGCACGTGATACTCCAATATTATATCGTCCACCGTGGCAGATGGTACCCACACTCGCCAATGCCCATCTTGTGACTGACGGAAAGTTACGTCTTCCCACATGACAAATTTACTATGATTAGGATGTGTTTTCCCTTGTTCACTCAATTCTCTCATTACCGCGACGATTGCGGGGTCGTCAGTTTGTTGTTTGACAATTTTGTTTTTCCATTTTTTTCCTACATTTTGCACGAGTTTGTGGCCAGTGTTCGTAACCATCGTTACATCGTGCAGGTACCGCGAAAGCGTATCTGCGACAAGTTGTTGTGACGGGGTGTGTACCTGATCTCAAGGTCGTACCCCTGCAGAGCTAACACCCACCTGGTTATTCGTCCATGCAGTAACCTGAACTTATTCATATATACTAATGATTTGTGATCCGTCTGTACGATCGTCCGCCGTCCATGAATAAAGTATCGAAATTTCTGACAACTATACACAAGTGACAACATTTCTTTTTCAGTAATCGACACCGTGTATTCTGCCTCCGTCAAACTACGGCTCGCGTATGCGATCGGACACTGCCGCCCTTCATCATCTAACTGGTACAGTACTTAGCCTATCGCGATCCCCGATGCACCACACGATATTACACAATCGCGGGTCCAATATATGTGCTGTAATATCGGTGCTGTGCGCAACCTCCCTCGGATCGTGTCCCATGCTGCCTGCTCCACTTCAGTCCACTGCCACTTATTCTTTTTGAGGAGTTCTTGCATCGGCGCAAATAAATAGGCGTAGTCCCGCACAAACTTCCGGTTGTAATTTAATACACCTAAATACTTCTGGAGCTATCGCCTTTTTACCAAATGTACACTTTTCGCGATTCACAGTCATGCCACCTTGCTCTAGACGTGTCAAAACTTGTGTGAGCTGATCTACATGTTGACTCCATGTCGTGGACGCGATAACTTTATCGTCCACGTACACTGTCGCGAACTGCATTACCTCCGGCCCCAGAACCGATTCTAGTGCCTTCATAAAATGGCATAAACTCATATTTATGCCGAAAGGTAACCGCCGAAATTGGTACACTCGTCCGCCGTACTGATAAGCGGTGTACTTCCTTGACTCGGGATGAAGTGGGACTTGTAGATATGACGCGACTAGGTCAAGATGAGAAAAATATTCGCACCCAGCGAATTTTTGCAGCAATTCGTCTACACTGTTAGAAAATTTGTCCGTAAATTTACGAAAAGTAACGGTAAAAGTTTCTCCGTGGATCTTCGTAAATTTAAAACCTCTTCATAATGTAGAGAAACGGTATTCTTCGTTAAAGTTACAGAACTGCCCGTAAATACACAGAAACTTCATTACATATAAAAACGGAATTCTTCGTCAAGTTACAGAACTGCCCG
>PNEQ01039730.1:0-28041 GCA_003012365.1 Medauroidea extradentata | reverse complement strand
AATTAAATAATAAATAATATAGATAGATTTTACATTTTTAGTTATTAAAAATATTAGGGGTTATGTATACATGTATACTGCATAGCATGTGAACCTTACGAATGTCGAGCCGAAGGTTGCCGAGCATGGCCGAAGATTGCCGAAGGTTAACGAGCTTGGCCGAGCATACCCGATGAATTTTTAACTAAATAATTGTTATTTAAAATATTTTATATAAAACATTTTTATTAAATAGTTTTTTTATTTAAAAGATTTTATTTTTATTAAATTAATTTTTTAATGCATGTGGGGTTACGACGGAATGCGAAATCAAAAAATTATTGGAAGACTCGGAAGAAACCACCAAGATGGCGGTCGGAACAAGATGGCAGAATATTTAAACTTTTTTTCTTAATTTTTAAATTTTTTGGAATTTTTTAATTTTTCGAAATTGACGTCATTAAAGATGGCGACTGGAAACAAGATGGCAGGCGGAAACAATATGGCGGCCGGAAACAAAATGGCATCCGGAAACAAGATGGCGTCGGGGTGTCGGGTTACAGGGGTCAAAGGTCAAGGTCACGGGGTCAAAGGTCAAGGTCAACCACACAACCACACAGCCGCTGTCCCCGGACCGGCTATTTCATACTACTGAGAGCATTTTTTATTTGAATTTGTAACGCAAAACCGCCACTACAACAGACATGACACACGCTATTCAATAATTCAAGTTTCGTTCAGTTCTACTGCCACGAACCACGACGACGCACTTCAGAAACAATAAATAACGCATTTCCTTAACATGTGAAATAAAAAGTATGTTGTTTTTAGGCTGGCAAACGTAAAACATAATATACAGATTACCGATGGTTTCACATCATTTCGGCAATGATACTCAAAGTAATTTCCAATACTTTTGGATGTGTATATACGCAAAACGGGCAAACGCACGCAAATGATGCAACCAAATATGCAACTTGGCGGCGAGAACCTAACTCTGATGCCACCTGCTGGTGGAGTTTTGATCTGTCTGAAGCACGGAGCAAGCGATAAAGGCCACGGCGACTCGAGGTCGACGATAGCGTCACATAATTCTCGCGCCAATCGAGTCTAATTATAATGTATGTATGAATGTCAATAAGATCGGAAGTAAATATTTTGAAGTGTATTAAATACAGACAGGTCGAGTTCATCATATGTTCTTTCACTAATGTTGTATTCAAATAGGAAAATACACAGAATTACGTACAATAAATCGCTACCAACCATACAAACAGTAAAGTAACTCTTGTTAGTGGTGATGAATATGCAGTAACGGCTAGTGATTTTTTCCAAAGGTTAAATCTTTAGTGCTCACTTTATTCCGAATGGCCTATATCGGTTTCTGTATGTTTTTTAAGCTTTACACATGGCGCACACATATGTGTCATACCTCATTCGATTCTTACATCATTATCCTGTGACATATCACAAATGTGTTATGATGTCTAAAATGGGAGCGTCGTAGTTTGCATTTTTCGGGAACACTGCATCACAAGCAGATTCTGTGTTTTTCATACATCCACATTTTAATTAATTATTAAATAACTATGGCATGTGCCGCGATGAAACTTTGCTAAAGAACAAAAGAAGGTTATTTTCATATGTAGCACAAGTATCAAGTTTCTATCATTACAAGAAAGGCCCCAAAAATTGACAGTTAGATCAATGTAATTATGAAACAAAATTTTAATTATTCGAGTTAATTACGGGCGGTAATACTTAAAATTTTGCAGTTACAATATACATTACGGTATTTGTTTAAGTTTCATTACGACATTCTAAAAAAAAAATATTTTCTAGGACCCACTCTTAAGGCATCAAGAAATCACAATGGAATACAATTAGAGAAAACTCATAGCATAAAAGGTGCAACGAAAATTTATATATCGGACACAACTGTCAACGATGTCTGCCCTCACACGTTTGCACACATATGGGTCATTCATTCAAGGGTCTCCTTTCCCAGCCCCGCCGTATGCGCCTGCCAATGCGCCCCGTGCTGTTCAGCACTGCGTGTCTGCTGACTTAGTTTCGATTAAGAAATTCTTAGTTGCTGTCAACGTTAAATTTCACTAAATCAGATGTACACCAGCACTACTTCATTACACATTTGTTAACCTTGGCTGACACCATCTCCAAAGTAATATTAATTGCATATTACTGTCCTAATAAATATATTATATAAGTAGTCTAAAAATAACAATTTTTCCTTTAATGCAATTTTTCAGTTTTTTTTTTAAGTATGGGTTATTATTTGTTAAAAATGTTTTATTCATTCTCACTTTATATTTTCTGCAATATTTTTCACCTTATGTGATTGTATTGGAATAAATAAAACATAATCCGTTTCTTAAAGGAGCAGTTCATCCGAAAAAAATCTATGAATGGTTTTATATTTTATAAAATAGAGCAAACAATTTTAATGAGTTTAGTTTTCGTCGCGAGGCGATCAGATTACCCGCAACAACGGTAGAATATTAAAAAAAAAAAAAAAAAAAAAAAGCTGTTGACGTCATAGTAGCCATGCCAGGTCGAACGTGCAGTCTCGCGAGTGCCAGCATTATTTCCGCTGTTTATTCATGGACATAAATTAATATTAAACATATACATGTTTCGTATTGTTAACTCTGTATTACGACAGACATCACATTCTTTAATAATAACAATAAACACATTACAATGCAAAACAAAACAAGAAGAACTTCTTGTTGCTTAACTGCTAGCGAAACACAGGTAACAAAGCTTCCCGGGAATATACTTAAACATAAAATTGCTCCCACCTGTTAAAAATAATTCTGCCCATCAAGCTTGTTATCTGGGAGCAATTTCATCTGGTTGTGTCTTAAGACCTACATAGTTGCCACAAGGTACCGAAAAGCGATTTCAAATCTCGCGAACTACAAAATATGGTATTACTACTCTGTTTCCTTGTCCAATAGCTGTCCAAGCATTTATCCAGTGTGTAAACTGTTTGTAACTGAAGTATCGCCCTGTCTTTGTGTAGTCACGTCTTTGGTTAGCTCATTTTTCTTCTATTATTTGTCTTTAATGCTAATGATTGACGTAGGATTTAGTATTAAATTTTCCAATGATGTATGTAATGTTTTACTCTATTCAGTTTCTTTCATACGTGCTACATTAGGCCTTTCCCTACAACAAATGCATTACGTCTCTGAAAGGATAACAGAACTGTGCTGGCACGTACACCAAGACAAATCCTGCAGTACACCCCTAACATCGACATCGTCGTCGTACCGTTTGTCATTTTTAACATCAACATTATGAGCGGGAGGTTCAAACTGGTAACCTTTGACACTCATTAAAATGAAACAATGTATTATATCTGTATAAAACTGTAAATAACATTAAAAAAACTATATATTTACAAAATGCTTGAGACACTTGCATGCAAGGGAAACAACCACTCCGTTCTGGTACATTAGTGTGATTGAGACAAGTGTCATACCCCAAGCCCTACCTTTTGTCAGTTTTAGATATTTACAACTCGTCAGTATCAGTTACTGCGTACGATGGCCTTGGAATTTATGCAATACTTCGTGGCAGTTCTCGCTGAAATTCATCCTCAAAATCAGGTCATTTATAGCCACATGTGGTGTCAAATGTACATTCCTGAAGCGAAAGTCTCTATGAGTTAGATTTTTCGTGTACTCTTTCTTTTGAAGCCCTGTTCTTGTGGCTTTAGAGTATAGTAATCTGAAACCTTACCATACCAGGATAATTGAAATGTTTTCCCTTTGGTAGATACATTAGTCCCTCGTTATGAAAAGATTCTAGTTTACTAGCGTATACAATTAAATTCGTATGCATAAGGTCAGGAATAAATGTTTGTTACAGACGACTTTTTTTAATATCTAATTATCTTTAGGTGTTGTACTGATCCAGTTACGAGGTCATTCATAAGGGGGATGCTCGCACTGAGTGAAGTCTTAGCCCTCCCATGTATGTTGGTTAGAGAACTGATGTAAATCTTTCCAAATGTTTTTCGGCATTGCAACCGCATATTTCTGCAGACCACTTAAGATGGTTTATTATACTATCTTCCTACTCAAGCAGATATTTACAGCTCGTAGATGATGATTATTTTTTTGCAAAGTTTTTAGTAAAATGCTGTAAATAAAATTGATGCAATACATCGTGATACGCGGTTCTTATACGTTTTCGTATTCGTTTGTGCCGGTCAGAAAGAAACACACTCTTTTTCAATTGTTCGTACAGTTATTTTTAAAACTTCTTCACAAGAAAATTTTTCCTAATTGCCAGTTGTCATACCTATTTGCAGCACGGTAAATTCGATAATCTTATCACTGGAAGTGTCCACAATGCTGTAAGTGATGTATTTGGCACTGAAACCTAGCGATTCATCATGTCCGTTCCCCGCGACTCTTATATCTTTGCCCGATAGTCCTTCATAAAAGGTTTTTCTCAACTCAAAAAATGTGTAACGTATAGCAGATGGCTGTACATAATGTCGCACTTTCTTATAGAACATTTTTGCTCCATGAATAGTAAACCTAGCACTTCTGTAAATACTTTAAAAATATATATATATATAGTGAATACTCTATACATAAATGGCTGAAGTAACTAGCACATTACCAAGTATGCGGCTGTTATTTCGTTCTTGAGAATTCCAAGTACATACATGCACGACCTTTATGACAAGTTGTAGTAACTATGAGAGCATCTCTAACAGTAGTCTATTCTTTGTGAGTTTTGCTAACGAATCGTGACATATGGTGAACCATTTAAATAATAAATGTAAAGCAGACCAAAATACAAAATCAGCATTAACAAACTTACTTCCATATTCTCCATCATTTTTTCAAATTCAGTAAATTTTTCACTGCCTGAGCTTGCAGATTCGTCTTGTAAATTGGTACATGTTATATCACTATCATTATTTTCTTCATTGTCTGTATCACTAGTGCAATCTTTCAGTCTTAGAACGTCGATACCTAACTCGCACTGGAAACATTTCGCATCGTCACCTATACTACTTTCTACTACAACATTCCTCGCTACATCCGACTCATATTATTCAAGCACTGCTTCACTAACTACTTTCTTCCTATCATACATCGATTTTCTTCGTTTCAAAGGATCGGCTTCTGATGAATTCATTCCTGATTCACTTAACTGACATTTAAGAAATAATTATTAGATACCCCATTTTTAATGTATGTTTGAGTTTTTCGTCGGGCGTATATTCGCATTTTAAATTGTATGATTTATCGAAATCTTATCTTTTGAAATGTTTAGAACATACTTTTCTATTTTTGTTGGTTTGAAATTTTTACGACTTATTTTTAATTCGCGTTACTTAAATCGGCATGGTGATTTATCTCTGTTTGGAATCGAATGAAAAGTAATGCCGCTAAATTTATAGTTGTCACTCTCTTCATTTCGTCCATACACACAGCACTGCATGGTTTCCTACTTACAATACAGATTGCTCTTTTTACATAATATGATGTATGGAAACTGTAATAGTAACACGGTACAAACACCCCAACTTGCCTAACATCTGCTACAGGACTCAAAAGACCCGGTGCGTCACGAACTATTCCTACACGACAGGGATCAGTTGCTAGTAGATCTAGCTACTATTACGTCACATGCTGTTGCCTTCGCAGCTGAAACCGAATATATTTCGAAAACACAACCTAGGATTTTCATCAGACAAATGTCACGCTTCATATTGCACTTTGCTCTTTCATTTTAAAGCAACTAAATTTTGGGATGAACTGCTCCTTTAATAAACTGTTCGCCAAATGAGACATTCGGCTTATATTATGAAATGATACTAGTTTCCATATGGTTATATTCGTTATGTTACGCAAATAAACATACCATTTGTGAGATTTCAGGGAATATTTATCGTTTCAAATTGAACAATATTAGGGATTGTATCAGCTCGATGTCATTAATTTTTTCTAAAAATTTATTTTGTGTAAAACCTAAAAATTTGCCAATGGAATCGAATTTATCTTATCTAATTTGATGGATGTATTATTAATTTCTTTCATACCTGCTATAATTTTTTTTGCATGGTGGAATGGTTTTTATAGTGTTTCCAATATCTCCTACATTATATTCACCAGTTGGGATTTCTAACATATTTTCCACCTCATTTTGATCTACAAAATAGAGCTTTTTATTTTTATGTGTTCTGTTTGGTGGCAAATATGTAGTATAAAACTGAATTAAGCCCACTGAGTGTTCTTCTGTTTCTAAGGGATAATGAAGTATATTAATTAAAACCGATTTCTTGCTTGACAACTTGATTACTTCACTCGTTTAATATAATAATTTATAATTTAAATAATATAAGTACTAAATTTAATAAGACAGATTGGGACAAAAATAAGAATACCTGACAATAATATTTCAAAAATCTCCATGGCACAATATAACCAAATAAACTTAGATGTCTGATTGCTGGTGGTTTAAAATTGTGGTACAATGACGCTTATGATAGACCATTTTATACATGATCCACGATTGTTGAATTATGGTCCTCTAGACATATGTTCGAGCTGTTTTCATCAACTAAAATATATCGTTTTATGAGAAGATACTGAAGCAGCGATTTTTACCATTACATTTTGCTGCATTGTGTGCTTTGGGTACTTTGGCTGGTGATGCAGCAACTATTGCTGCATATGCAATTAATCCCAAAAAGAAGGCTCAAAAAACTTTAAAAGCAATGTAGGCATAATTTGGAGTTAGAGAAACTTGAAAATTGTATCATATTTTGAAAACAAGAAAGTTACTCTCTTCAGTTGTATCGATTTTGAAAAAAAAAATGGGTTAAAAAAATATATGTTAAACATTTTCGTGGTATATTTTTATTGACAAATTTACTAACTCACTACATAAAAAAGAGCGGGGTAGTATATTTAGAAAATTTTAAAACATTCTGGAACACATTTGGTTTTTTATTGGAATGAGCATAATAACAATAAATTGTTGTGTTCATTTGGTGGAAATCCACCAGGAAAATTAGTTGAATATTTTAAAGGAAATATAATTTAATGATAGAATACAAAATTTCGACGATGTTGTTTGTTGTCATTTATGTGCGATATTACTAGACCATTTATGTAACAATTATACATTTTCAAATATTATTTTTTATTAATAAATACTGGATATCTTTGGAAATGTATTAACTTAATTTGGTTTGAGTATCAATTTGCAACACACAGGAGTAATATTAATGAGGTAATAGCTGATAAATTACATTAAGCAAAACTAGAACATATTGCAAAAATTAATGATAAGTTACAAAAGTTAGTTCAATCCGTTAAAAATCCAGAAAACACACATATATAATATATTTGAGTCAATCGTCAAAAATATTTTATAGTAAAAAAAGTATTTTAACCTATTAATTCAGATGTTTAAAATGGGAACATTTATTTAATTATTTAAACAATATTTTTAATTCAGAAATAAAGAAGGTAAATTCAAGTGTATCATATACAAATTCAAAATGTTATAGTACTGATAAATTTTCAAATAAAAATATGATAGCTACTTTAATTATGGGTGGTAATACAAATGTGTTAAATATAAACTCAAACTGTAATAATATTTTTAAAGATTTAGAATCAAAACATGATACTTTTGCTAAAGATTTAAAATCAAAATAATATAATTCTGTTTTAAAAACGAATGTTGATGTAATAATTTCAAAGGTAATAATTGGATTTAAGTTTTAATGGTAAAATACTTTGGTTTAACTGTAAGTTTATTTAGTGTTAAAGACCATAAAATACTGTCAGTATGTGATCCAATTGATGAAAATGATGCTGCTACTAAACAAGTTGAGATAAAGAATTTATTGGTAAATTACAAGAAACGATATTAACAATTGATACAGAAGTAAATGACAAATTACAAAATTTAGATAAATAGTTAAATAATAAATTACTCCAAATTAAAGTAACAGAATTTAGTGGAAAGTTGCAGATTTTGACATCACTTTTAAATTATTGTAATACACTTATCAATATGAAAGTTACATACATAGAAAATAATTATAGGGAATAACTAGCTGTTGAATTACAAAATTTGGATCAAATAGTAAAAAATTTTACAGCAAAAACTATTAATTCGCATCAACTAGTTAATTCAATATTATATTAAATTAATACTATATTACAAAGTTACGATACACATGTTAACTATGATTATTTTGAAAGGAATAGATTTGAAATAAATCACTTAGTTGGAAAATATAATGCAGGAGATGGATTAATGTATTTAGATAGTAACCAATTTACACACACAAGCAATCACGAGTTCACTGAGCATTCTGTCATATCAACTTTCTTCACATATGGAGGAAAGTGGCGGTGATTAACTGTTCGCCTGTGTTAATTAGCTGTTTGCTATTGGTAGAGACCACTTCAGCAGAGTCTGGGACTTCTTCGATTATGTTGGCAAACATCTATACCTGGGTCATCGTGATAGGCTCTTTCTTAACTTCTACGAGGACTTTGAATTCAAGTTCGCAGTGCGACGACATGAAGTTTATGAGTGTAAAAATCTATGGTTTTTATTGTAAATAAAACTGTAGATTGATAAGTTTTATCGGACATTGCAGTGTGATGGCTGAGGCGAATTTTAAGGTTGTATGATTCTGCAACAGTTCCCGTGTTTTTAATGTAGTAGTATACAAATTATACGGAAAACGAAATTGATTAAAAAATATTTTTTTTTTCTACATGCTGTTAGTTTTATATGGGAATTCATGTAAGTATTGAAATAATGATGTGCCAAAAATATGCAAAAATTCTAAAGTAATATGCATGCATTTTTCTCGTATACATTTAAATAGAATTTTAACAAAATTTCATTCGTTAAAGTTCATCATCCATAATGTACGAAATATATTAAATTATAATTTTAACTGATTTTGTTACTGTTGCACAGTACTTATAACCAAGTGCTGACGCATGAAAAATATGAAAGGATTCATGACTGTATTTTGTGAATGGCAAGGGAGTTTTTTTAAAGAAGAGGGGTCTTTTGATGATAAAAGGAGAATTTTGAAAGAACTTTTGAGATAATGTGATCGTTTTGGAGGTAAACTATAAAATAGATGGCAGATGGGTAACGTCATGAAAGATAGTGTGTAGCCATTCCGTCCTATTTTCTAGTTCCTGTAATTAAATAACATGAAATCTACTACTAGTAATATAGAAAGTTCCCATCACGGTCAACTGCATAGTTTAAACTAACAAATATATGTCATATTCATAAACCTATAAATCACATAAAAACTTGTTATATAATTTGCCAGGTTATTTTTAATGTTGAAATTTAACTGCTACAATATTACTAAGTGGATATTTTGGTTAATTCAACAACATTAACTATTAAATATATTTTGTTATATACAGGAAGCTATTTTACCGATTCCTAAAATGATATTACCGTGAGAAACAGTCAGTGGCGTACCAAAGGTTTTCGTACCTGGGGCGGGTTTTGCTGTGACACCCTCCCTCCATTTTTTTGTGTGTATCTTACCCGCACTCGTATAAAATAATGGTACCAATATGTTCGCAATTTGAACAGTTAAAGATTGATTATACCTACACGTCCACAACGAAATGCATATTTTCGTCAAAATAACTTACTACTATGTTTGTTTTCCTCATGTATTCGATTCAGTAACGAGCGTATTGTTTTGTAAGAAATACATAAAATGCAAAGGTACACAAGAATAATATATCGTGTAATTTTTACATCAGAGAATGCTGTGGTATAGCCTATACATAAACGGAAAATAATATTTAGGACTAACTACTATTGCAGAGTGGTGCAAGATTATAAATTTCGCAAATAAAACAAATTAAAACACATAACCTACAGTTTTATTTCAACAAATCTTAAAACGTCGTCAAGTGACGACTCTCTACTTTAATGCAAATGTTGCAATAAGTAATGCAAGTGTTGCATTTTGCTATTTAAAAAAAATCAGATGGGTTTGCTAATGCATTGTTTCTTGAAAGTTGTAACACAGAATACTCTGAGATGTAAATTTCATTGTAATACAGACTGTAAACACGTAATAAAGCTTGATTAACAAAATACACAACACAACTTACTCATTAGGTATAGAGGCTCCTTAACCCCGTTGTTTGGGATTTGACCATTGTTATATTGCAGTTCTGTTACAGTTAAGGGATGAGCCATTCTTCATAGTAAAAAAGTGTATTTGAGTATATTTTTTCTGGCTTTGAAATTATAGTCGTTTATTTCAGACAAAAGTTGCCTTAATTTATCTTTATTACACTTTTACTACATTTTTCACAACCATGATTTTAGAAACAAAAATTTTCTTCCTAAAACGTTTAGGGAAATGCAGTGCTTAGTTCACGACAACTCTGAAAATTCTCTTGACCAAGGTGGCTGCATGTATACGCGATATTTCATGCATTGTACATAATGGTTTTGTTTCCATAATGAGAGCTTTAACTAGACATAGAAAATAATCAGTAGGTTTTAACAGCCGATATCATACACTTATATTAATTAACTTTTTAACATTGATAAGAAAATTAATTTCTTATAGGCTACCTTTATCCGATACTGGGAAACACAGGAAAGACTGCACTTGAGGTAATTTCAACAGTTACGGCCCTATCTGTGGAGATTTTTGGCAGCGCACGCCTTTACTTTGATTCTCAGTTACAAAAATAAACATTACCGTAGAAACTGAAGTAGCATTCAGAGTTGATTTCTCTACTGAACCGAGTCCTAACAGTACCATTGTCGCACTGCAAACTGCCCGTTGCAACGGGGCATGCTGCCCTTTTACCTTTTAACGGTTCCTTTAACTTCAGGTCGAGCATCCGAGCCGCACTGCTGCACCCAAACTTACAAAACATTTCGGAAACTTTTAATACAACTGGTTGGTCAAAGATTTTAGCTTTTATCTCTTTTAGCATTCTGGATTGTGCTGCAATCAAATTTAACGGTTTTAAATAACAAAATGTTCTAAAAGAGCAAATTATTATGGAATCAATTTTAACAACTATACAGGAAAATATTACATCGTGATTATCGGTTCTTATTTTTTAGTTTGTTTACCTGTTGTAAGTGTATATTCGCATTTAATTTTTTTCTAAGTACATGACAAAGTGGCACCCCTTATAGAGTGTTACCCGGGGCGGACCGCCCTCGCCCCCACTCTCCCCTTTTGGTACGACACTGGATCCGAAACCAACTTAACAATTGTTACACTAATGTTAAAGATTATGTTAAAAATAACAACAATTTCCGTTTGTCTTATTTCTATCAAACATTTTAATCGCAGTAAATTAATTATACACAGATTGTTCAGCTACCATTGATAAAAGAGTTCTCAGTGAAGCAATATATAGCACATGTAGTGTGCTTTATGTCAGACTGAAACACACAGAATCCATTTAACTTATTTAAACAAAACGATTTGTAAGCGAAAAAACATGCATGCACCTCTGATGCAGTAGTAAGATAAAAACATATTCTTTTTGATCACACAATCATTTGACGTCTTGTACTGAAACTACTCTACGTATTCAGCTCAAATTTCGAACATCAGTTGAAATATTAAAGATAATGTTGACTATTCGTTTTATTGGTCATTTTGCACCTATCGTGGTGAAAGTGGGACTACAACTTGTATGTTCGTAGATCCTGATTTTGATTTTTTAACATATATTGTTTTATTTATTTTTAAAATCAAATCTATGTAAACTGTGTCATTTACTTATATTAAAACACCAGTCGGCTCACTATGTATTGTTAATCAATATAAAAGGACGTATTTTATTTTTCACTCAGAAGAAAACGTTGGGAAATTTTGGAGGTTTTCAAGAAAATAACATAAAATTTTGACAGGAAACTGACATTTTGAGAAGAAAATAAGAATTCCAATATTGTGGCTATGTCGAGTGGCTGATGAACCCTCTACTATCAGTGTGCCTGAAGAAGCATTGATTTTCCACATTTCTAATGAAAATTGTAATGTTAGATGTTAAATAATTGACTTATGTTTTAAAACTAAAATTGTTTTCAGTGGAATATTTTACTATTGCCAAAAGTTAAATAAAATTCTATGTAACTGTAAAAGCACACTCCCTTAGGTATATCAATTTGAGATACTTGCCATACAAAAAGTAACTTTGAATTATTTTTCTTTATAAAATGTTGTTACTAAAGATCAAATTAATAGACAAAATATTGATAGCTTGAAACGGATTTTGTTATCAATTTAGTTTTGTTTACTTAAATTAAATTGCTAAAAATTCCTTACACATCCCAACTAAAATAATGTTCATGAGGAAATACGTTATTTAATTTGTTACAGAACAATGCAGAAACTGGAAGGGGACAGCATCCTCATTCCAGAGATCGTTGGGGTGACATCTATGCCAACATGCCTGTTAAAAAGATGATTGCATTATACGATTACGATCCTCAAGAACTGTCACCAAATGTTGATGCAGAGGTGAGTTTTTTATACCTTTATATGCGTTGTGCGTAAATATATTAACAATAGTATACATACTCATTTAACTTACATGTCGATATACTTCTCACACAAACTCACACTAAAATATAATGCTTTTTGTATCGTGCAAGTGTGTCCTTAGAATACTTAAATGAAACAATGAATGAAAGACAAACTACTTTGACGGTAGTTAACACATAGGCATTCAACAGAAAAATACTATGACAAATGGCGAGCTACGCCACCTCCTCCCTCTTTACCCCAACTATAAGGCTACATGCAGTAAGCCTACACCTTCCTTCGTTCTCCCTCTGACGTCATAGGCAGTCTAGGATGCGTGCTCCGGAAGATACTGCTAAGCAGTCTCTGAAGAGCACGCGCCAGGACATCGTCGACGTTTGGACTAACACTCGTAAACTTCGCGGTCTGATTGTCTCATCCCCGAGCTGAGAGAATGATCTGGGCGTCGTATAAATACAGTTTGTGGCGGCCGAGTATAGAGTTATTGTGTTTTTTGGCCTGTGCGTGGAAGTGGCGGAGATTATCATGGCAGCTAGGACGACGATGCGAAGACGACGATGACGGTGAATACGACAGCAAAAATGACGGCGGCAAGGAGCAGCGCAGGATAAGCGCATCGTGGGTCTGCAGAGTAGAATGGTCATACAGCGGTGGAACAGTTGGCATGTGTTTGGACTGTGCATTTGTGTGTGCATGGGCCAAAGGAGCAGGTTAAACTATCACTGTAAATATTGAGAGAGTTCTAAGACGATAGCTTGTAAGTGGAAAACGACTTATGGTAATGTAAGGATTGCTTTGTGTTAGAGAGACAGACATTAACTGATTACTTACTAAATGAATTGTACATGTTAGGAGTACTAGCTGAAACTAGTAACTCTAAATAATTATTTACAGTGTCATAAATTGCATACAGGTAAGTGTTGTATAACTTTGTTCAATAAGGCTACTACAAAATTAGAAAATTTAATTAAAACACTTAATTTAATCTATCCGGCTCCCATCTCAAACAAACCTGACGACTCCCAGTACCTATAACTTGTAACAAAATCGATCAACTGAATACAGATATCCATTCAATTTCCATGTTACAGTGTTAACAATTACCAGTAGTACGGAGCTTGAGTTTGATTATGGTTTTTATGATGTTACAGGCCATGACCACCTTAAACTGTTCAATTCAAACTTCTTCAATATTACATATACTATTTACTCTCAGGCTAATTTGCCAGTCTCCTCATCAGTCGCACTCGTGTTCCTGAACAATGTGTGTCTGTCTACCTGATGACGGGAACAGATTCCAGTTCCCGAACCGTCGTAACACTGTCTGCCTGGAAAACTTCTGTGTTTTGTTTCGTCTCTTCATTGTGTCGTTTGTCTTCTCTGTATATGTCTGATATCTGTTGCGTTTTGTCTCGTCTACTTGTTGTATTCTTTTGTTATTTTTCTGTTCGTGTCTGATATCTACTGTGTTTGTTTCGTCTCATAGTTGTGTCGCATGTTATTTGGTTTTTTTAATTTTATTTGTTATTATTTCCATTTATTATCTGTTTGTTCCTTGTTTTTATTTGACCCGATTCCATCTTGGAATTTCATGTTGTGTATGTATCTTACTGACTAAGCATACTCTGCTTATTTTATGGTTTTCTTTTATTTGTTTAGTTTTCTTTGACAGTCATTCAATATCCCATTAAATCATCTAACATCTCTGTGGCATGAAACATTCGATGTAATATTTGAACGATTCTTGCAGTGAGTTTTTAATCTGTTGTTTGTCCTTGTGTCTTCTTCTGGGTAATGACTACTTTCCTTTCAGGAATTATCTTAATGTTTTATGTCGGATGACTACATCTTACTGGCTTTTCTTAATGTGTTTTTTTGTTTTATTGTGGTTTTTTTTCTGCAGTACGGCAACATTCACTCGCAATGGCAAATGCCCAAAAAACTGTTATGTTTACAATACTAAACATTTGAAGAACGTAACATATGATCGACCATTTTGATAAATGTGACTGTAAGCAAGACAACACTCGCCACATACTGTAAATCAACAAGAAGGTAATTGGAAAAATGAATGTCGAGAATGCTGGTAAGGGAACGAAAGAGCGCAACGAATTGAGATTTAAAATGCACGTCATAGATATAGAAGGCGATTTTTAGAAGCAAGCGAGGGCGAATAACATGCAGTGGTCAAAATTGAGATCACGCTCGATGACTACAAGAGATGACAATTTCACAAGGACGTATTGTATGTGAACACGGACCTGATTAGAAGCAAGAAGTATCAACCGTACTCGGTAGTGCTGAGGAAGAAGGCTCTGTGCCCCGATTATGACAAACGATAAATCCTTGACGACGGTATTGAGGCATTAGCATGGGGCCATTATAAGACATTCAATGGTGGGTAATTTTCCCACCCCTTCTAATACACGAACGCATACTGCCAATGAACCAGGTCTCTATTCGCTCATTGTAAGATCCAAGATGAGGGAAGTTGAAAGGTTTCAAGATTGGGTTTGCGAAGAAATCCTAAATTCTACATATAAGCATAGAGAGTACAAAACCAGAAAGGAATTTAAAATGTAACAATTATAGCAATTGATGTATAATAAAAGTATATTGATTGTGTCCATGGTCTAAGTTATTGCAACTGTTAGAAGTAAAAATAAAATATTAACTGTAAAAAAATATTGAAATAATTTTAGATGATTGAAAGTGCCTGGTACAGATACTGCAAATGTGGATTTACCAATACTTTCAAATGCTATGAGACGTTTTCAAGAGAAGTACAACATAACACTTAGTGATAAAATTAGCAATGAAATATTGGCACTAATCATACTTCTTCGATGTGGCGTACCAGACAATGTATTTGACTTTTCCACTTCTACCACTAATGGACAACAAATAGCATTATGTGTTAGCCAATCAGGAAATACTCTTAATAGCTCAAGCAGCATTTCGTGTATGAGCACAACACACTGGCACTGTCTTTGAACATGATGTTCAAAATCCTCACATAATGATATCAAAGAAATGCCAAAATCACATAACTCGCCTGTAGAAATACATACTGATGTTGAAGAAGACTGGCATCTTAAAAATGACAGGCACACCAAAGAAATAATTAGTCTTTATGCAGTGTTGTAGCATGACATATGGCATACCTTAGGTATAGGCCTATATCATTCGAATGTATACGGATCTATTATGTACCCACTCAATCTCCATGATCGTGTGGTATGAGAAACTGAAAATATTTTAGCCGCACAGAATATTTATGACAAGCCACCTAGTCAAAACCAAACGCCTGCACAGTTACCACTGTTCACTCCTTCAAAATATGCAGATTTGTGTGATCTGAGAAACATCAGCACTTTTTTATGGTTAACGAAGTAACTTAGACTTTTTCCAAAAAGTATGTTTCGACTTCCGACTTAGTTGACAAAGTAGCTAGAAATCCCCAGATTATTACTGACTGGCTGTTTTTCTTACCTGCTAATTTTTTACATCACTTTAACAGAGACTTTCTAGAGAAATTGTAATGTTTATTGATTCAGATGTATATGTCATTGAATATCCTAATCTGATACTCGCATAAGGCTACGCAAAGGTTATTTATGGCTTGGGGTTTCCCCAAAATTCGAAAATTAAAGCCGTTGTAATTACATACTCTTGCCGTACTTTTATATTTTACATTGATCTTTATTTTTTGTATGTAGAAGAATGCTTGTTCAAGCATAAATATTTTGGCTTAAATTCAAAGACATACTCAGCCACAGGTTACTTAAGAGTGTGTGGTAGATAAATAAATACTGAAAACATCAGTTGATTTCTACGCTTTTTTTCGACGCCAATTTGGATAACACACTCAATGACAATCATAGATAGCAGTGTTTGCCAACTTTATGGGTAAATGTTTATCCAGAATTATTAATTCGTTACGCGTGATCTCTTGCGCCGCAGTCAAATGCACGAGGTTTCGGAGTCAGAGATTGTACCTCAGAAGTACGTAACACTGGAAACAATTTTGTTTAAAACGTTGCCTAAAACTATTATCTATGATTGCTATTGATTTAATTTTCACAAATTGGCTTCAAGAAACCTACAGTTATAGATTAATGCTTTTAGCGTTGAATTATGTACCACGCCCTCATAATGAATTGCTACACTTCTTCAAGAACACAACTTAACAACGAATTCTGTGAGTTTAAAAACACAACGACCAGAACTGACAGAATTTGATCTCTCAGTGTTCTATACCACCATCATCATATTCAGACATTTTAAATCAGTCAAAGAATGCTAGTAGAACAAATTGAGACACTCTCCATGCAGTAAATTTCATCAAGTTTTAACGGGATTATCACCATTTAAAATAATTCTTGTGAACATGCTGTACACACTAACAAACTGCGGTCATTCCCACTTTAACATTAAATGAGAGGTTCCTGTCACATATAAGTATAATATTACAGATTGTTGTAGCCTCTATTGGGTTATTAAAATCGACAGTAACATCCGAGTTAGTTTTGTCCTTAACAACGGATGTTTGTTGGTAAGAACTATCGATAATGTACAATGATATCTTATAAATTAATACATCAGGTTTAGTTCATTGTTTTTATAACGAGTATTAAGTTTTGTCTTTGAAATTCTAAAAGTTATACACATCTTATCATACACTTACTCATCTATGTCTATGTTCCAGTTCTGTTTATGAAAAAACTCATTCTTGCCATTCTTGATCAATATGTTCATGACATTGCAATGATTGAATATCAAGCTGTGCTGAACGTGTCCTCAATGTCCGTGCAGTTATCTGGGAGTGGACAACTACCAAGTCCGGCATGTCATATTGAAACTAATTGAATTGATCCTGTATAGCAAATTTAAACATGTTAGTGCCGACCAGTAATGTTTTCTTGATTCATTGCCAGCAGTTAAAGCTAATCGGAATTTTGGGATTCTTGCATAGGTTCGCCTTGAATTTCACCTGCATAGTTAGCTTAATATTCGACTACTGGCCACAGGATTTCCAATTTCTCGGTAACAGTTTTACCAGCATCTGGAATATTATCAACAGGTCCATCGCTCTTCAATTTATTCCGTAAACACAAACATCATTATAAAAACTTCGAATAAAATTTATCCTGCTGTCAACTTTCCAATATATGTCAGTACATCTCTAATAAATTCAAACAAATGTATTAAAGGGTAGACAACCTCGTTAGACTTATTTGACCTAAATAACTTACTTGTTTCTACACTGGCTAGTTGCAACTATGGAGATTATGATTGTGAACCTAGCAAAGTATGCATTGTAGTCGAAGTTATACTGGGGTTACTTACACTCTCAATAACACTACCATGCTTAGAAATCTCTACTCTCGAGAACTGAAATTGGAATAAATTCTCCCAAAGTTCGAAAGTTAAAGCTCTCACATTGACAGCGTTTTCATCTCTTGTAGTTAGTTTACACTGTTGTTACACATAAGCCTCATTCGGGTGCGAGAATGCATCACCGATAGGTATATCAAACTTAGTATGTTTGTTGTATTCATACAAATTGTTTTTCGTCTGGTCGGTTGGTGGTAATGAGAGAAGCTCATAACTTTTAATTTCTTTTTCACTCATTTATAACGTACAAAAATTATACAACCAAAGCATTTTATCAACCTAAGAGTTATGGGTGTTAGCCTAACCATTTAATGACTTCTCTACAGCTTAGTCATTATTAATTTGTTTACATTCAATGTACAGTTCAGAAATAATTATTTTTAAGCACGAAATCATATAGACGTTTACTTTATTCTAGAAAAATGCTTTCCAGAGGTTGTGATTTTTGTATCTTTGTAAATTTTAAAATTTTTTTTAGAGTGTTGCCTTCTTGGCACCACAACATCTGAAAAGTACTTAGCTATATTCCCATTCTATGCTCATATGATATATTTTCAGTAGGTTTATTTTTCTACACTTGAAACAGTGTGAATTTCAATGACCAATACTTAGTTTATTGTGTACATATAATACAATGATACATTTATTAATGATCGACGACAAATGCTGTTGAACGCTACTATGATGAATGCTAACCGTTGAATGTTGATCGATGAACGACGATATTTTTATGTATTGTTAAATGATTACTGCGAAACAAGCTAAAATGTATACACGGGAGAAGAGAACTATATTGAAAAATTTAGAGCTTTCAGAAATTTTTATAAGTTTGAATATGAACGAAATAATTAACAATAATAACATATGATGGATACGATACAAATCTTGGACAAAAATTAAATAATGTTACTAACGAAAAAAAAACCTAATCGATGAACGTGTTCTACTTGCTAAAACTAGGCTATATAGGCTATACTAGACTAACCTCGAACACCCACAAAGATATTGTTTGAGAGAGATTATTTTAAACGTTCTGGCGAACGTCCAGATAATCATTGCAACAAGCGTCTCGATGAAAGCTTTGATGAAGTATTGGAAGGAGTTCAACCATTGGAGCGTGATAGTCTACCAATAACTGCGTATAGCACAATCAATATTGGAAGCAATGTTAAGCGATACCAAATTAACTGTAACGACACTGTCTTGGATTCCAGCATAACGAAAGCAGTATACAATATGTTTTACCAATAAACTCTTGGAGATAATTCCTTATGAAAAAGTAAGCCGATTAGACATTTTGCAGTTTTCGCCTGAACTTAATAGTAAGGGAGTAATGAGGCTCTGAATATCAGAATTTACAATCGTATTTTCCCAATATATCTTTAACTAAATGCCATTTAAAAAATGTTAGCGCTGTTTAATGTTGTTGGGATCTTCAAACCAACAGCAAATTATGCTTGATACCTTCAACCCTTATGAATGTAGCAGGGGTGGTTATGTACATTCTAATTGCATACAGCTATTTTACGGTCAGGATTTTCGAAAATTTTAAGATGGTTTTTTAAGTAATGATACCTGTATAACAAGAAAGATCCTCTTGTTGTAAATGTCTAGGACATATCATAAATAGTCCAGTGTCCAGACTATGCTCCCGCAAAAAAATGTATGTGCACTAAGTTTAATAGCTGAAATGGCTTGCAAGAACCTTCCAGATTATCTTTTTCTGGAGTAGACATTTCAATTTTGGGACGTTTTCACCACAGATGCCATTTTAAAAAATTTCCAAAATTAACTTGAAGGTTTACTCTTGGTTACTAAAAATGTTTGTTCAGGTGCTTAGTTAAAAAATGGCATTTTGTCAACAATATTAACAGTTAGCAATACATATTCTGATCTTGCAAAATGGCGATGATCTATTTTGCATTGATTTGCAATATTTACTGTCGTGCTTTATTTATTATTATTGATGTTTAATATTTATAAATAATATTGTTTTACTATGTACGTTTTCGGTAAAATGTACCGGCTTTATAGGCCCATTTGCCACTGAAATTTAATTTACTGTTATACAGTATATTTTCAAACTGATTTAAATCAACAAATATTTAGCAAATCATTGTAGTCATATTTTTTATACTTCCTTGCCAACATTGTCCAAGGTGATAATAACAAAGTAGAATAAACAAAGTTACTGCACTCTAAAAGAACAATAGCCGTCACAATTTATAACGACATAATAATAGCCAAGAAACAGAGTTTTTATGCTATACTGCACTAATATTTTTCAATAAAAAGAGCAGATATCCATTTCAACAAAATCAAATCAAAGGAAAAATTTATTATTTGTACACGGACAGAACACATACATTTTGCAATAACAAATGCTTTTAAAGAGTCGACGAAATTAGTCGTTAGTCTTATGTAACACTTGATATTAAAAACCCTAATTACCTACTTTCAAATATCATTCCAATACTCATTTGGCTAATTTCAGATTATGAATTTTCAGGTTTGTCTTTACACTTAGAGAAGACAGTACACAATAATCCTACTCACTTGCATCCACATCCACTGAAAATACAAGTTTTGCACCCGCATGTTCTCACAATATCTTCGGGTACCATTTGTAGACACTTTAATGGTATCAAATGCCCATATATTTCCTCCTAGCCATTTCCTATTGGGTTAAAAGAAGAATAGTTAACAGACAATAGTGTGAGACAGTATCTAATAACTACAATTGCCCTTTGAATATGTCATCTGATCAAATTAGATGTAGGAGGAAATCCAGCGAATTTGTCTTTCGGGCGTATGTAATAAATCTAAGTTCATCAAATGATTCTGCAGAATAATTCTTGACCACACTATCAGCAAGCATTTTTCTACTTTCGAAATATCTTCCTGTGATAGATTACCTGTTTCTCCTAATTGTTCCAGATATGCTATACTATCTGATTTTATTGCTGTCTGTTTTGTTCCGAGATCGTCCCTTGTTACAATAAGAGCCTTTAAAGTAACTCTATATAGTTCAGGCCTTAGCTTGATGAGAAGATGGTGTATAGAAATTAGGTAATAGTTTCTTCTTTCCTGTTCCAAATCCTACCAAAATTTCAGCTACACCTTTCTCATGAAAAACTGTAACGTACCATAACAGCAATGCTACAATGTTTGTGTCTTTTGGTAATACCACCAGTCGGTTTGCGCCACACTAAATCGCCCAATCTGCATGAAGTATAATGCGACGATCAGCCTTTTCAATACTACTGTTGAGTTCCTTAATCTCACATTTGGCATTGTCCAAGTGTAAGTATTCAGTAATAATTTTATCATCAATTACAACCCCACTAGCAATGACAGGCATGTTTAAAACTTTGGAGTAATCAGAAAGAAGATTTCGAACAAGTACTTGCAGTTTCGTTTTGTTCCCACACGATGTCCAGTACTTACTTATTTGAACAGGAATTCTCGTATCTGAATGAAGGTTTGATAACTCGACAGTCCCAGTGATGTCTGTCCGCCGAAATCTTTCAACCACCTTGACAGATTTATCGATGTAGGTATCAAATATGACATGTAATTCGTGGAAAAATCAAATATTTTATGAGTTTTACATTACAGTGGTATTTAAGTCGCCAAAGGTTTTCTTGGGTGACATTTTTTTTGCATTTGAATTTGAGATGTAAAGTTTACTAAAATTTACTTCATGGATTCAGAATATCTTTGAATGTAATAGTCGTCAGGCGAGAGGCTTTTTTCAAGTTCTGAAATAATTGCGTTCTTGTGTGATTTTGTTGTCTGATCACCTTCAAACCACCTGTTGGTAAGAAATAGATAGTAAGCTAAAATATCCTTCAAAGATTCTCCCCTGTCTCGAGCTATGTCAACTGCTTTTTGAGCTTGTGCAATTTGTTTGCTTGTTTGTCTGACGTTCCTTTGTAATGCATTATGTGCTATTAAAACCTGAGAGCAGGGAGTTTTCGTCCTTGGTATTCTATCAGAAGTTTCGTAATTTTCAAAGTAAATCTTTCATTTTGAAATTCTCAGTAACATTTGGACCCTTCCTCAAACGGGTCCAAGATCGACAGTTTTCTCTCTCAGATACACAT
The DNA here is from genome assembly GCA_003012365.1 of Medauroidea extradentata. Lineage (NCBI taxonomy): Eukaryota > Metazoa > Arthropoda > Insecta > Phasmatodea > Phasmatidae > Medauroidea > Medauroidea extradentata. The sequence goes on along the minus strand of PNEQ01039730.1, from coordinate 5,967 downwards.
AGCTTTGTTACGAAATTGGAAAGGGGAGCATGTCACGAAAATTCGTGAGAATTTTCTTTTTCCACCATGAAGTCTACAACTTTGTTCATGTTTTGGTTTATCAATTATCTTTTTTCCCTGTTTAGTTATAATGAAATAATTCTGCATAATCAATTACTCTTGCAGTTTTAAATAAAATTAACAGATTACTGATAGTAAGTATTTGGTGATATATGAACTCCCACTCAGCTACATAGTGGCTTTTCTTTGTCTGACCACTAATACCCTTAGCTTACTGCTCTTTTTGATCTTTAGGTGGTCTGTTCTAGCTTCATATCTGGAGCCATTGAACTGAACTTGCCTTCCTTGTCACGCACTACAAAGAGGCCTTCAACGAACTCCTGAAAAAATAAAATGGATTACTGACTTCCAATTCCTTCATTCTTTCTAATTACCATGCACCATATCGTTAATGGTGGATACAGTTGAATGCATAAAATATTGGGACAAGTGGGTAACACTGTTTCTACATGAAACTTCCAATTCCCTTCTCGGTCAGCCGTTACGAGATTTTTCACATAGGAAACCATTCGTATGAAGGCACTGAAGTACTTGCATAGCTCCAATTTTTCACATTGCTCTTCATCGAACCTATCAATTGCTGATCTGAGTTTGTTGTACACTTCAGAATGTTGAACAGAGTTAAATAATTCATGGCATTCCTTGTCATTCTTACATTTCAATCCTTCTTTGAATTCTACAAGACTTTCAGAGATGCCAGAGTAGTCATCATATCTGTTCGTTGCCCGAAAGGCATTTAGCTTTAATGCTTAAATGGTATCTGAAAGAATAAGCAGTCCTAGCAAGTGACCGAGTGTAATGCGATCCATTTGAGACTGTTTTCACAGTTTTAATCACAACAACTTCTGTTTCTAAAAGGGCATCATCCAATCCACTGCCAGTTATGTAACTACCTGTACAGTGCAGAGCTACTTTTGCAAAGTGAAATACTCTCATCATAGGATACAGATTTTGAAATACTTCAGGCATGTGAAGTACGATGTCAACTACTGTGTGAAAAATGCCTTCATCACAAAAAAAAACTGGCATAACTGGTTGACTCAAATTAATTCTTGCATCGTCGAAGTTTTTAAGTGCAGTGTACACAGTGCCATAAATAGTGACAGCTGATGAAATTGCTGGAAGGAATCCAACTTGATACACTGGAAGTGTGTTCTGGAATATCATGGCATGGTATCTACCCCAAGGAGTCACATCTTCCGAAACTGCACTCTCAAACCTCGTTAGTACTATGAGAAATTCTATATTGTTTTCAGAGTGCATTTCAGTGTGGTTGAGATCAACTCCCATTCTTTTAGCTGTTCGAAAGGTGTCTGTGAGTTCTGGGAGTCTCATAAGCTTCACATGGATTACTCACGACTTGGCAAGAGAGCATACCCTACAATTTGCAAGTTTTCTTCATCAAATTTGCGGAAGAAATATTTGGTTTGCCAAGCGCCGCTAGTCCAACAGAGTCCTGAAACAACACCATTGCAGTGTGGTATGTGTCCGACATACCTGACAGTGATGAATTGTCGTGAAAGTCAAAATTGTAGATTGCTGCCATGGTAAATCCTGATGAGTTAAAGTGGCTTGAGACAAGTGTGATTCCATTGTTTTCTTTGCACGACTCTACAGTGTAGGCTGCTAGATGATTCACTGCCCGAAGTACTTCTGAGTAAATGATGGATATGCCGACTTGATTCATGGATGTGATCAATTCTTTACTTTTCCATCTGTCATATATGCTATGCCCATTCATCATGTGTAGGGGTTTTTCTTTGAACCACTGAGTAACTTGTAATATATAATCAAGAAAATACATGAAAGTTGCATGGCGTGCTGTTTAATTATTCTTGAGGTGCCATCAAACATATCATCCCTGCCATTATTTTCATCACCATTATAAACGACTCCCATAGGCAATGTTTGTACTTTGCAGCATTTATGATTTACTGTTTTTGAAAAAGTGATAAAAAAATTGAGGATTGCATCTGGTACTTTAGTATTCTCCCACGAACTTAGCAAATCTTTGGCATTGGCAAATGTATCATTTAGCTGAAAATCAACATAAAGCAACTCCTTCCTGAATGTGTCACTAGCATTTCTAACTGCATCATTTGATCTTATTTTGGAAACTAAATCTTCAGGTGTTATAGAATAAGAAAATACCAAAAGTGGTTCAATTTTTGTTTTGGTGAACAAAATCGGATCGCATTTTGGTATAATCTTACTAGAAATATCTGTCTCTTTGTTGCGAATATGAATATGCTGGTGTATATATTTTAATTAAATCTCTTATGTCACTGAGTGTTAAGTCATACCCATCTCCAAAAGTGGTATCAAAACATTATTGATTTTCTGAAATAACTGGAACTTTGGAGATGCTTGTCGTTCCTTGGTGGGCTGCACTGACTGCTGATATTTCAAGATATAGGCCTATTTATTCATGCAGTTTCCATGTGCAAACAGATCGGCAGCAAAAATACATTCTTCATTATCTATATCTGCTATATGGTTGAAAACATCATCTCTGAAGTAATTAGAAGTTAATTAAAAACAAATTTGCTCCATGCTCTTCACAAATTCTGACATTTTTCTTCGTCATTTCTCCTCTAACTGTGGTGCGAATGCAGTTGCATACGATATAATGCAATTCATCTGGAGACACATTGGGACAACTTTATTACATGATGTCGTCTGACCTTAATGACATGAAGAACTGGTTGGATTCTTTCTGTTGCACTTCTCTGGAAGTTGCATCTATACATATATTTTTGGAAATGATCTCTTGTATGTTATCCAATGATTTCTTCGATGTATACATTTTATAGCATATATTGTCAACGTGTAGTAGAATATTTCATTCTCGTTCAGTACATCTAGATACTTCAACCCTTATCTTGCCTCACTTCTGCTGCTTCTCTAACTCTTTTCATCCACCTTTTAGTTTATTAAAGATTACACTGAAATTTCTGATTTTGACAAATAATACATTTACTTTCTGCAGACGCATCTGAAAGTTTTGGTTTCAGCTCAATTCTTGCGCTGAGACCTAAAATATTGACCGAAATCTGGATCCATTTTTATTCACCTGTAACAAAAAACAATTGAAAACAATCAGGCAGAAATTAATTTACATTTAACATAATACAATATAATTTTAATTTAATCCCCTAAATACGTATGTAATTACAACATACATAGCCCACCATTCGTACAAATCTGGAAAATGTTGCCATATATATATATATATATATATATATATATATATATATATATATATATATATGTATATACACACATATCAGTAACTCTATATATTAACGTTTATTTATATTAAACATTTTACTTATAATGTGTTTATTATTCAAGAGTATCCCCACATGAGAATTCTGAACTAAAAAATGGCATGTTTGCCATTTTTCGAAATTGCGTCTTTGGTGAAAACGTCCCAAAATTTAAATGTCTACCCAAGAAAAAGATAATCTAGGTAGTTCTTGTAAGCTAGTCCAGCAATAAAACTTAGCGCACATAAATTTTTTGAGGGAGTATAGTCTGGATCCAGGACTATAATGCTTAAAACATAATTGAAGATTTGCGCAGCAGGTTTATAGGGAGAAGAAAAGCATATGCAATGCCGCGAACATGCATATGAGGTGCACAGCGCACAGACGATATTAAAGAAAACCTACAATACTATTCAAGTCCCTGACCTGTTTGTTCCTAGCATTTTACAGACATGTCGTGGTAGTTAGTTGTGAACGAAAATGGTGGGTCCCAGGCAGTTAGAACATATCAAAAATGACTGTAAATGAAACACAAATATCTACGTGCGGTTATACTTTTAAAACCCATTCTGCAGTTCTAAGTGTGTTAGCTTGCACTACATGCACCGTTCCTGCTTCACGAATCCGTCTGGAACTGCCACAAATGTCATTTTGTGTGGAAAATTTCTGCCATGAAATCTGTCTCTATAAAGTCGCTTGTCAACACGTCCATCCGTTACAATCATTGCGCCCATTAACCAGCAACATGTTTGGTCATTCTCTCTACGAGTAAGGCTCCTTGATAAACGTTAGTGTCACAGCTGACATGAGCAGACTGTCTACAGGGCCTAATGTTATACACAACTGGATTTACACCAATTTTCACATGTGGGAATCATGCCAGTACGACGCTGTTCTAATATTTCCCTTATCCGCCATTCCCAGGGCCACTCAATGTTCATATCATGTCACCCATCTTTGGCTCTCAAGATCTAAGATGTTACGAGCTGCCCATATCTCATCATTCATTCATTCTGAGAGTATTCCTACAAGAAATTATTTATGGTCGTTGCTGATTCTTAACGTGTATAATCGGTTTTACATTTGTTGCCCTTTTATGTTGTTAATGTCACTATTTATAAAAATCAATTATTCTGTTTAGTGTTAGTGCCAAAAGATGTGTGCCAGGTAGCAGACTGAATTATTTATTGGGCACATATTGTATACACTGTAAAAAATTAGGTAAATTTACTCTACATGTAATGGAAGCTAATTACCTCTACAAGTGAGGGAAAATTACTCAACACGTATCAAGGAAATTTACTCAACTGGTAAATGTAATGTTTCATTACATATTGGCGCAAGTCCTCTAGGACAATTTGACATAACGCGCGAGCGAAACTTCCGAGTGGTTTGTGTGGCAAATACACTACCTTACGGAAATTTCCACACATATTCGGAAATCAGATTTCCCTCTCAAGGTTGGGGAATATTCCCATACATATTATGAGTAATATTACTAACTTTTTTTTACAGTGATTCAGTTAATTACTTAGTCGTTCCCTACACCTCTGCCACATTTTAATTTGCATTTACTTTCTTCTGGAAGGTAGGAAACACATGTAAATATAGTATAGACGTACATAAAAAAATGATAATGATAACTAGGGTGGGGCTGGGATATCAGGGCAAGAGATCGTCTACAGACCACAGTGTTGACTAGGATGGTGTTAGGACATCGGTGTGGCCAAATATGGCCGAAAGTTAGAAGACACCTTCTAGTGTGGCACGGAGGCGTCATAGATACCTGAATGTCAGAGCCGAGAGTAAAGCATGGAATTGCAGAAAATAAAATTATAAATGTTTATAGAAATAGCGAATAAAGTACTCTGGATACTTAACGTAGAAAAAATATCTTTAAATATAGGCTACAACAGAAATGATATTCCAGGAGGAATGGTAGCCATTGATAAAAATTTCTTTTGAATGTTCTAGAATTTGTAATGACAAAATGGCAACCGCAGACAAGACAGCAGACGACAATATGGCGGCGATGACAAAATATTCAATGGCTGCAATGAAATGCATTATGGCGAAGATAGAGTGCAAATTGGTGGATATTAAATACAAAGTACTGATGATGGAATACAATATCACAGCAGAATTTAGGATGGTGGCGGAAAAAAGATGGCGAACAATATGATGGCTGTAACTGGTAAAAGCACTACATGCCATTGTTTTAGTACTCAGCATTCCTAGCTAGCTAAACGTCTTTAGTGTGTTTCACAAATTAATTCCGTTTCCACTTACTGATCGTATCTGCCTGCAATGAAATTTTTACGGTATGATAAAATTTAGAAATTAGAAAAATATACTTGGTGACTTTCTTACACGTAAACCGGGGTTACTTTGCACCAAATTTCCTGTTTTTCCATCATAATAATTCATAAGTTGTTCAGCAAATTTGTAATAGTTACGTTGCGTTCTTTAGTCCTTAATGAAGCGATCCATATAATAATTATCATAAAATGAATTACCTGATAAGCCCAACAGATTTAAATAATTTGGTGCAAAGTTACCCCAGTGAGTAGGATACTTTGCACCAACACTATAATTCTGTAATATTTTAATGGTAAACGAAAACTGGTGCAAAATAAAA